>LR812528.1:19853151-19918151 GCA_903798195.1 Danio kyathit
ATCATCTGCCAATTAATCATTAAAGGGCTCAATGATTATGATTTCACCATTTAAACTGTAGTTACTAGTATTAAACTAATAAAATGAGCTAATTTGGAATAAACATTATCCTTAAAGTTATGACACAGGTCATTTTTATTTTACAGAATTTACTTTAAGGCTTACAACAAACCCCAATATATAATTTTTTAAAATTATTTAGTCTCTTATTTCAATGTCTTTTCTGCCCTCATGTGGCAAGAACTCTTGAAAATACCACATTCACAACACTGTAAAAAAATGCAAAGTTGCACACAACTAGGCCTGTCACAATAATCTATATCGACTTATTGCACAACACATGAACATGACCTCAATCATTTTTGTTGAGGTAATACATATCGCCCATACATAAAAACCAGTTCTAGCCACATTTTAGCTGATTGTGCAGCATCTTTATCTGTATTGGAGGTGTCTGTGTGATTAAAAAAAAACTAGAGTATTTACTATAAATTACTATAGTGCATTTTTCATGTGGGTGTCTGATAGCTGAAAATAGATCTGGTAGCAGATATCGCAACCTCTGTTACTTTTTCCCTTGCACTTTTTTAGTTAACAGTTAACATTATGTGTTCTTTGGAAGAGTGTACTTGCATTCTTGCATTATTTGACAATAAGGGCGCACTCACATTAGGTACAGTTGCCTTGAACCATCCCTCCTCCCCCTCGGTCTGAATTTCCATTGTATTTTTACCTACCGGACCGGAGCACGCTTACATCATAAATGATGCGACTGTTTAGTTTAATAGGAAGAGAAGCGCTCTCTGTCAGCACAGTGGAGATTGCATTAGTTATATCGGTTTGTATTATTTTTAGTCGTTTGGGATGCAGTGACACGCAGTCAAACACTTTGCCGAACAGATCAGCCACTTTTGACGCTCATAAATTATTATAAAAGTCGTCGTGCTGCAGGTATCAGGTTTCCTGAAGATGCAACTGACGTGCAGCGAGGGGTTTGCATCTTTAATAAACTACGACAGTTTGCGTTCATTGAAAATTAAGAATGATTAATAAATCCATATGAAACAGTCCACTAAAAGTGACGTCGCGTCTTCTGTTTTGGGAGCTTTGCACTCACACTACAAGCGTACTGCGCCAAAGCCCAAGTGAACTGTGCTCTGGCATACCTCTTCTAACCGGGCCAGGGCTGGCCAACTGAACCGTGCCTGTGCCCGATTCAGAGCACTCACACTTCTCAAACGAATCAGGAAACGCACCTGGGCACGGTTCGGATAGCATAGTGTGAGTGCGCCCTAATATCGTTTATCTCAATATATTTTGGTGCAATATATCATACAACAAAAAATAGATATCATGACAGGCCTACACATAATTCATTCATAATTCATGTTGTCCAAACACAAATCCATTAAGTTAATGCAACTGTTTCAAGTAGATTAAAAATAAAACAGTTATGTTTCCCCCAAATTCTCAAGAATTGTTTTGTTTCAGCTCATTTTAAATAAATAGTTCAACAAGCAGCAAAAATATTTTCTAGGTCTAAAATTCACATAAGCTCCACCCTGGCATTTCCAGACAACATGGCAAATCAGAACATGCTGAGCCAGCTAACCAATCAGAGAACATTTGTGGGAGGACCTTTAAAGAACCAGAAAATTAACAGACCGTTTTCAAGGAGAATAACTGCAGAGTCTAATAAATTTAAATAAAACAGGATAAAATAACCATGAACATACTGAAATTACCTAAATGACCACCCTAAACACAACACACCTGAGTCTCTCATGTAATGGATCTCATCAAAGATGACCCACGCAACCTCTCTCATGACCTCTGACCCCCTGTACAGCATGCTCCTCAAAATCTGAAAGAAAACACCACAGCAAAACAAATCAATCAATAAGTAAAAGCAGCAGTCGTTGATGTTCCAGCAGATAACAGATCTCCATCTCACCTCTGTGGTCATGACCAGACAGGAAGCCGTGGGGTTAATAGTGACATCACCGGTCATCAGCCCCACGTCCTGAAACTCCTCGTACATCTCTCTGTACTTCTGATTGCTCAGAGCTTTGATGGGGCTGGTAAAGATGACTCGCTGCTTTTCTCTGAGTGCCAGAGCAATGGCATACCTGTGTTAGGGAGGAAATGATTTACAATTTTACACAATGATTTAAAGCCCAGAAGAAATCAAAACTAACCATATAATTTTGTTAGCTCACATTGATAGTTTTGTAGTGAACCACTCACCTGTGCATGTCGTTAAGAAAAAAAAATAGTTTGTCCTTTTAATCTTTAATTGAAAGCTGAAAATGCACTTCCTGTTTGTTTTCAGTTCATTTATCAGATAACGTGATTTTGAGTTAATGGGCTTGCCTAACGCTGCTCCAACTGTCAGGTATGACAACAAACAGAAACGGTGAGCAGGAGGTGGTGTCTGTTTGGTTGTAATAACTCTTCTAAAACCCCTTTCTGATCTTTCTGAATGAAATGCCTACTTTACTACATCCATTCAGCCCGCGGTAGACAAAACAAGCCACGCCTGCTGTTTGCTCATTTAAAATTCTGTTTCTCTAGGAACTGCGTCACACTACAAAAACAATAACGATCGCAGCTTCCGGCTCACAGGGACTTTAAAGCAGAGGGGTGATGTCACAATACTGGGATTTCTAACTTTAATACGATATCTTAAGAAATATTGATGCACGACACTTTTTTTGATACAAAATGAAAATACAAATCATAATTTCTTAACTGCCAGATTAATTACTAATTAATTAAGAATAAATTACTTAATTCGTAATTTAGTATTAGAGAATAAGCTACTAGTCACCTTAAATGAAGTTAAACAAATAAAAAGAAACAAAATTACAAACAATAGCACAAATAAATACAAAAGAGAGAGATTTTTAAGTTCAATTTTTGATAAATGATCAATTTTTCTGGCCATGTCATGGCCAAAAAAAAAACAGATCAAGTTTTAAATAAATGCAAAAAAAAAAAAAAAAAAACAAGTACATAGATGAAAACAGTGCTAACATTCTTTAGGTAGATTTTTGATTTTGTCTTGTCATTGGTTCATGTTACTGTCTGGCATTAGAAATCTCTTCGCATTTACATTCACTTCAGACTGAGTTTTTTTTAAATATGAATTTTAATGTTATTTGACACGTTACATTTTTGTGATTGGTTAGTTTTTGTTTCTAGGTTTTGCTTTCTTTTGTTAATAGGTCATCAGAATGAGCACGCATGGCTAATCTGATGTCCTACTTAAAGAGCTGCAAATAAGTGTTTCAGGAGACTGCTTCTGAGGATCGTTTGAGATCTATTTTTTTGCTTAGCCTCTGATTATATTATTTTTGTTCTGGAATTCGATCTTATGTTATGTGTTCTTATTTTGACCCTTGTACGTCATGTTGGACATTTAATTTACAAATAGGTTATGTTTGTGTCCCTTAATCTTTTTTTATTCATTTTTGCAACATTTAAATAATTATCTTTTCCTCACTTTCATTTATTATTTGGTTTGGTTTTTTTCTTGATTTGCTGCATGCTTGCATATAGCTCGTCCTTGTAAAGTGACTTTGACAATCTACATTGTATAAATTGCTTTGTAATTATATATTTATTTAGATTTTAATGCCATATCAGCAGCATTGGTTATATTCATGGCAAAAACATATACTAATAAATATACAATATATAATCATATAATCAAATCAGTTTCTTAACAAACATACATTGTAAAAAAAAAAAGTATACAAGTAGTAACATTGAAAAAGAGTCATATACAATCTTTTAGTTTGATTAAGGATAAATATTCTAAAATTGCTCCAGAAGACACCTTTTCAAACATTTCACTTAAAATATTTCCGGAATAAAAACGTTTTCTAACTTCATTCAAAAATACACATTATATTAAAATATGCTTTATCGTCAGAATAATCTTACACAAGTCACAAATAGGTTTTTCCTTCCCCTTTCAATAAATATATGTGTGTAAGTCTTGAGTGTCCGATTCTACATCTCGTATGTACAACCTGGTCATGTCCATTTTCAAAATGGTAATTTTCTTTCATTTACAAATGGACTCACTTCAAACAATTTGTTATTCCTACATTCAACCCATTCCATTTGCCATTTCTCACTAATATACAGATTTAAAACAGGTTTAATATTAGACAGGAATTTTACATTCTGTTATCTCCAACTGTAAGGCTTCTTTAGCTGCTTTATCTGCACGTTCATTTCCAATGAATCCCATATGACCAGGTATCCAGCAGAAAATAATATCAAAATCTTTAGTCTTTAAAAGCTCCACTTTTTCTATTATACTAAAAATCATAGGATGATCAGTTTACATAGATTCGTGCGTTTGTAAGCAGGACATCGAATCTGTGCAAATTAAAAACTGGCGTTGCTGTTCTTTTTCTATTTGTTCCAGAGCTAAAACCAGGGCACAAGCTTCAACTGTGAATATCGAGCTTTGTCCGTGAATACACTTTCTGAAACACTCTGAACCAATGACTGCTGCAGCAGATACTCGTCCATCTGAATTTGAACCGTCTGTGTACACTGGTACATAAATTGGTAGATTGCATCAGATATTCATAAATTCTTCCTGATAAACATTTGGGTGGATTTCCCTTTTTTAAAACTGAGACGGGTGCATTATAATAGATGGTTTTTTAATATACCAAGGTGGTATAGGGCATACATGCATCGTTGTTATTATATCCAGATTAATATCAAACTTCTCCAAGTGAGTTTTCATTCGAATTCTGAAAGGTCTGATGTATCTGGCTTCATATATGTGCTGATATTGAGGGTGGAAGTGACATTTCTCCTGCTGCCGTATATAAACTTTGAATTGGAGAAGTCCTGTATGCTCCAAGAGCAAGTCTCAGTCCTGTATGATGTACTGTATCAAGCATCTTTATGTATGATATCCTTGCAGATCCGTAAACTATGCTCCCATAGTCCATTTTTGATCTAATAAGTGTCCTGTAAAATCTTAAGAGTATCACCCAATCTGCACCCCATTTGATCTTTGCTAAAACTTTTATAACATCCATTGCTTTAAAACATTTATTTCATAATACTTTAATATGAGGAATAAAAGACAACTTATTGTCAAAACTCATTCTTAGGAACTTTACCTCTTTCACATGCTTTGTAATTAAATGTAAAGAGTTGTAAAATACTATTGCAAAGCTGCACAGTTAAGACGTGTTTCAGTTTAAGGACACTCACTCTGCACACACAGTCTTTCCTGCTGACGTGTGGGCCGACACGAGCACAGACTGGTTGTTATCAATGCACAGGATGGCCTCACGCTGGAAAGGGTCGAGTATGAAGGGATACTCCTGCATGAGGAAAGAAAACCATGTTTAAATTAAAGGGAAAACATAAGGATTGTCAAATAGTGCTCTGAGGGCTTTAAATCACCTTGGCAGCTTTTCCAACACGTGGTTTCAGCGGAGTGTATTCCTCATTGGCAGGAAGAACCACCTGAGACAGGAAAACATGGTCACCATATAGACCTGACAGAAGAATTTACTTTGCTGTCTGTGTGTTTACCTCATGAGTGCAGCCCTCCACCGTCTCCACCTGCTCCGATTTCACTTTCGGCATGAGCTCTGTCAGACTGAAGGACGACAAAGATGTAAAGGTATAAGTTACTAGAGGTCAGGAGCAGTGTTGGGCATGTTACTTTTAAAAAGTAATTAATTATCGTTACTTGTCATAAACAGTAACTGATTTAGAAATTGAATTACATCATTATAAAAGTAACCTGAGAAAGTAACTATTGTGTTTATTATGAGATGGGCACTAAATTGAATGAACTGTTATTTTAGGACAACATATTCTATTCAATAAATTAATGCTGCTGTGGGACAATATGAGAGACAGCTATCAAATATAATATTTTATTGTACATATAATTTCTATAGAGGAACAATAAAACATAATAAAAGGTTTTAAAACCTAAAAACATTTATATATTAATATTTATTCCATTGACCACAACTGGCCAATAAATACGCTTAAAAATAACTTATGATTTACATGTAACAATATAATGACGCAAGTAATAATGATGAATAAATCACGGTCATGATTAAAAAATATTATACAATGGTGTTAAAATTCTGTATTTGTAAAAAATATTGCTTCAACTGCAGCACAGACAAAGCCCATTTTTATGACATTTTATATTTTACCATGCTTTCATCATTTTGGCTCATGTACTTCATAAAAAATAAAATAAAATAAATCTCCTATCAGAAGTAACTTAAGAAAAACTTGTTTTATGAAGAAAAAATAATAACAGTACTTAAAAGTTGTTTTAATTGCTTTACCAAGTGGAGAGCGATGATTGTGAAAATAACTGTAATTATAATTGTAGAAAAAAAGTTTAAAACATTTTTAGTCTATACTGTATAACTTAAAACACTTGAGTTCAGATGCAAAACCCTTTAAATCCATCAGACCTCTTTTCTTGTAAATGAGCATTTTCTATCAGGCTCCTATAATTAGGCTCAGAAGTTTCATATTATATGTAATAAAAAGGTTATTATTTAGTAAATAAAATAACCTTTTTTCATAAGTCACTAGACAACTCTTTGCTTAACAAATTAGATTTTATTTTGCATCAAAACCAGCTAAATCCACCTCTGCTTCTTTTGCAAAAACATCTAAATCCACCTATTGTGACAAGACAGTGTATTTAGTTGAAAAATGACTAAAGATGCAATTAGAAATTATTTTTCCAAACATAAAACACAGTACACAAACCACCTAAAATTAAAAATACATCTGTCAAGTAAGTGGTGGTTCAATCCGCTGTGGTAAACCAGGGGAAAAGCAGAAGGAAAATGAATGAATGAAATCTGTCAAATGCATTAATTAATAACATTAAAACTGACATTAATTAAATCTAAACAATCAGTTGTCATTTCTGATATTTGGCATTTAGATTTAATGCAAGTAGAGTAATGTAAACATTTTAAGCTAAGCTTGGTAGATACAAATCTTGCAGTTTAAAACATTGCGAAACATCAATATCTGTGCATTGTCAATTAATATAAAAAGCTTATCAGATGTACAGGTATTATGAAGTAGGTTAATATAAATGTATAGTTTTATACATTATATTTATCTTTTTTAAAAATAGCTTACATTAGCAGATAAAACACACGGTGAGCCTACTGGACAAAAAGGGGATGCCTCTCAGACAATTTTAGAAGCTGTCATTCATTCATTCTCACCATAAACAAGGTTTTTCGTCTCTTGTTTATCCTCATTGCAACCACGTGGGATAAAAGAAAGGCATCCTAACTCTGTCTTTCGTGAAACGGAGTTGCCGTTTAATGTATAGTAAATCAGACGCAAAGTAGCGTCGCTGCGCAAAAAAACATTATGAATGCATGTTACACTTTCGACTGTACATTGTTTTTTCTTTTTCTTATAATGCACAGAGTTTTGAGGTAAGGGACGTTTTTTATTTGCCATTCACTGACAGTCAGACAGGCTCATCCAGTTCACCAAACTCTGTCTTTTTAAAACCGAAATCAAAAGAAGAATATAAGAGTCACCTCATAAAAGCCAGTGTATCAGCACGCTGCTACATTGAAAACATATGATTCGATTTGGCCCTTCTGATTGGTTCTTGGGATATAGCGGCTTTAGCTTTCAAAGGCAAGAGCCGTTTAGCGGCTTTTGCATACAAACTGCTATTTCTGAATAGGCTGACGCTGGGATTTGGATGATTAGAAGCAAATCTATTTGTTGATGGTGTACTACGTGCCTAAAGCATTCACTCAATGTCATTAGCTCAATTTTGGCGGTAGTGGCGTTTAGCGGCTTTAGCATCTGAACGCTTCACTTTTTTTATTTGTTTTCTTTTCATGGGGCTTTTCCTGGCTCAAGATTGAGGCAGAGGTATTCTAGTATACTGATCATTAAACTTTTGCTACTTGAAACAAACAAATTTAGAATCATTCTAGTAACAGGGCTCGAAATTAACCTTTTTGCATGGTAGCACTGGTGCTCCTAACTCAAAAAATTTAGGTGCACCAGCCAAAATTTAGTCGCACCCAGCAATTATGAGCACTGTTACTACAAGTTTTATACAAACAGATTTATTGCATTTAAAATCAACATTAATCAAAACTAACAAGCAAATATGCGTGCGCGTGTGTGTGTGTGTGTGTGTGTATGCACGTGTGAGGAAAATATGCCTCAATGAAATTCCGTTATCACAAGAAAAAACAACATATTTTATAACATAACTGAGTGACCAAAAGATACACGACCGCTCACCAGCCCTGCACGCACTGCTTGACATGAATAAATCTGTTAACGATAATTGTGCCGTGTTCTCACGGGTGGTGTCTGATATTGCACTGATCCTTTTGACATATACCTTATTATTTGCATACGTCATGTTAACAGCAATACCGGTCTTTTCATGAGTAGTGATATTAGTTTAGTCAGTGCAAGAACGTTTGCGATGGTGTACATGGTGTTAAATTTTACATATAGCTGACACTTGCATGGCGGACAGCATCTGGCGATTAAATGAAGGATTAAACGGAACCTCTCATGCTAGATGTGGCAAATAGTTACCTGAAAATTCCATCTCAAAGACTTTACAGTGAATGCTTTAGTTATTTTTATAGTGGACTTGAAGCCACTGGAAGTCTTTTATCCACTCTTCGAAAAGTGTAGATTGTGGATTAACATTCACCACATGATCAGTAATCAGATGCGTCATTATTTGTAACTTTAGGTGGTTCCTAAAACTAAATCTGTTAGTGTTATTTTCATTCTCATCTTCAGCGCTTTACATTTTCGCAGTTGTAGCTCTCCCTGTCATTCCAAGCCAGAAGGCGTTGACTGAGTGATTGATAGCTGATATTAACCAATCCATTCACGTTCAGTTCTAGAGCAGTGGGCCAATAAAAAGAGCGTGAAGGCGGAGCAAGCATTGCAGGCTTTGTTTACTGCAGCAAGTTGTCATGTCAACTGTTTCAAACTATTTTTGAGCGCTGCGTTATGCTTTTCAAGTGCAAAGATGCATTCTGCGTGAATGTCTCCTAAATCCGCGCATAGTCAATTTTGCAGTGAAAACCGGTTGCACACAATCATTTTATGCACTCGCACAAATGCACCCAAAAATATTTTGAGGACGCATAGATAAAATTTCGGGTCCATATGCGACCAAAATGGTCGCAATTTCGAGCCCTGTAGTAATCTTATCAAGTGAAACATGATCTTATTTAAAAATGCTAACATTAAATGTAATTAAATACACAACCAGAGCTTGAGCATCAATTGGGGTCTGGCAGTAGCCGTTACTGCCTGCCTGATTTTTGTCAAAAGACAGAGCTGGTACAAAATATGATAGAGTTGGCTGCCTCCTAATTGTCTATGCAAGAAAAACCCTGATTTTCAGATTCAAATTAAGAACCATTTAACACCATCCAAAGTAATTATTTAAAAAAAAACTATCAGTATTGATTTACTTTAATAACATAAATTTCCAAACGCAACTATGGGCTTCCTTTTTAATCTGTATAGCAAAAACATCAAGTACATTAATACATTTCAGAAGTCAATTAAACTTACTTGATCTCCTCCGCTGACACTGTTTCCAGCTTTTGTCTTTTGCCCAGCAGCATCTCATCGGGACCATCATCATCAGCATCTCTTTTGCGCACAGATGCTGAATCTCCCTGTGGTTTGCCACCTTTATCAGGCGTCTTCCTATTACATGAAAAACAACAAAGTCTCACTCGATATCCACTCAGTGCTCAACTAAACCAGAACAAATTGGTCGGTAGGATATTCTGGATGGTCAAGGGGTTGGCTAAGCATTTTCTGTTAAAGTGATAGTTCACCCAATCTGAAAACGTACCGTTTACTCACCCTCATGTTGCTCCAAAATTGTCTGGGTAACATATATTTTGCTCAACACAAAAGAAGATATTTCGAAGTATGTTGGAAACCAGTAACATTGACCTCCAGAGTAGGAAAAAATACTATGGAAGTTAATGGCTAATACTTTCCAACATTCTTTAAACTATCTTCTTTGGCATTTAACAGAAAAAAGTCAAACAGATTTGGAACAAGAAGGTGGAATTTTCATTTTTGGATTAACTCTCTCTTTAATGCATGCGATAGACAGAACAGACAGACAATACACATGAAAAGATAGACGAACAAATGTAGAGTGAAACATATTGATAGACAGACAAACAATAAGCAAATCAGTTATGTTCCGGTTTACGTTTGATTGAATAGTCATGTTAATGGTATTGCCTTATGCCAATGTAGGATTTTGGGGAAGCACGTTCATATAAGCGTTTTGAAGCGAACAAACGAAAGAAAACTCATCCAAGTCTTAACTTCCGAAGATTAAAAGGTAGAAGCAAATGAGTTTTGATGACTCTTTTCGGTTTATTTATTTATCTCTGAGTGCGCGTCACATGTGTTAAGTGTAACCAGAGGAAACCGCAATAACATTAGATACGTTCTTCAGAACATACCAAATTCGCAACCGTTCACCTACCCTGCATGAGCTGCGGACTTTGGAGCGGCCTTTTTGCTGGAACCGGCCTGTTCTTCATCAAACACGCTGAACAAATCGTCTCCAAAGGCGTCCGCCATGTCTTCAAACAGACACAAATCCCAGAGTGCGATGCGCAGGCCGCGTGCCGGAAATGACACGCGGCGTAATGAACGTGTGAAATGAGCTACGGTAAAAGTCCAAGATGATTAAACATTCAAATATGTATTCATTAAATGAATACCGTTTTATTTTAATTTATTTTTTTGGAGGTGAATTGGTGTTCATTAAAGACTTCTCAGTTTCTAATTGTTATATTTACAAATAAACGAATAAAGTTAAATTGTTCTATTACACAAGCTTTTGGGATAATATCAATGTAAAAATTTAAATGCATCTTTTTGTATTTAATATTAACAATAAGAGTAGGAAATAGAAGTAAGCATTTGTTTAAACTTAACTTTGTTTATGGAAAGGTTTTACATTCATTGATGTAAATACACAAAAAGCAATCCCCACTTTAACATTTAAACAATGGCTTTATAATAAAACTTAGTTGTTAACAATTACCCATTCATAATAAATCGATAGAAACTTATATGTACTGTTTAATAATGTTTTAATGTGGTTTATTGTCCGTGTATTCTACGTATTTATTTATTTGTTTTATGTAGATTATATTGTAATATTGCATAACATGTTTATTTGTTTCTATCTGTTTTTTACAGTTGCTTGTAAAGTTTGTTCTGCAATAAAACTGCAATAATTTTTTTTATTAAAATGCCAACATAAAAAAGAACTATTCTACAGTCGTTAAAAAACAGCTAGGTAAACAAAAAAATCGTACTTTTTTTCGAAACTACTTTTATTTTGAAAGCAGCTTCTGTAGTTTCGTGGTTCACAGATTTGACAGTAGATTTGAGTACAGTTGGCTTTAGTGAGCACAGTCTGCTTTATCATTTTTACATAAACAGATTTATTTACAGAAATGTGGATTGTAGTGGACAGTAACAGACGGGTAAGCTGATTGTTTTCGCTATGGGTGGAAAGAAAAAGAAGTCTGCGGCAGTTTCCTCGAGTGCTCAACCGGCTGCTGCTGCTGTTACTGCAACCAATGCAGCGTCTGAATCCACCGATAAAAAACAACAGCAGCAGAGACCAAATAATGAGAAAACAACCTCCAAAGAAAACAAACCCAGAGGTCAGCCTTCATTTGACAACTTGCATTACTTATTAACGGAGGAGATTGACTTCACGATTCAAAATAAACATTGAAGACTCTAATCAGATGCAGTGAATCAATTGATTTGAATCAAATGAATCAGAATTTATTTTTTTTATTCTTTTTTTTTTCGTTGTAGCTCCCAAAACATACGGTCTTAACGCAAATGCACAGACTGACACAAGCAGTGGATCTGATAAGTCAATCCTGAAGGTAAGTCATAACCATTTATCATTTTTCCTTGATATGTTTTGATTTTAATTTAATAATTTAATTTAAAAATAAATACTGTTTAACATACATTTTACTATGATTTATGGAAGATGCACAATAAAGTGTCATTCAGAGTACCAATAGTTTATATGCCAAAAAGTCGTCACATATTTAAAACATTTGATACCATTAAAATACTTTATTTAGATATTTAAGGATCACACTGAAGCTCCAAAATACTAATGAATTGTCATTTAAAAACTTTTTGCTTTGCTGTTGTCCGCTGACCACTATTTTTTATTCTTTTGCGAGCAAATATAATAGTGCAATGCATTTATATAAGAGCATTTCCAGCGTTATGGGTGTGACATTTCATTTGCAGTAATATCTCAAAACATAAATTCACAGAGAAAGTCTATGTTAACATTATATTGAAACATCTGTTTCTATTACCAAAACAACTAACCATAGAGTTATGGGAGCATAAAAATATCAATCTCTAAACATTTTTTATACTTTAAATGAGAAAAATAAATATGCGTTATGGATGTGACCAAAAAAGTCTGGGAGTTTACAGTATACAACATACTTTGTAGAAATTCTGTGAATTAAACTGCACAACCCAAAAGAAATAATGCTTATCAAAAGGATAAGATTTGGCTCACTATAAAACAAAAACTATTGATTTTATGTTATTTGACATTTTCTGCATTTATGAGGAAAAAGCTTCGTTATGGATGTGATATCTCTACGTTATGGGCGTGACAGATGTGAAATTGGCACTTGTGTGATTTCGGTAAATCAAGTATATAAAATACTTGCTAACACAAAAAATTCAGAAACGGTTTCGATATTTTGGCGAAAACTTATCATGGCAAGGTTGACATTTGCGTGGAATTGCTCATAATACAATATAGTAGGCCTGTCACAATATCTATTTTTGTTTGTACGATATATTGCACCAAAATATATTGCGATAAACGATATTATTGTCATTTTAAGACCATTTTATGCCACTTATATAATGCCAGAATGACAATATAACATGCAAGTACACTCTTCCAAAGAACACATAATATTTATTCTTTAGAATATTTAATTTATTATAGTCATTTTAACAATTTAATAATCAGGCATTGGAATCAGAATGTAAAAACGTATATCCAAAACAAATAAATAATAATAAATGTTAACAAAAAAGTGCAAGTGAAAAAGTAACAGAGGCTGCGATATCTGCTACCTCATCTATTGTCAGTTGTCAGACACCCACATGAAAATACACTATAGTAATTTATAGTAAATACTCTAGTGTTTTTTTCTAACCATACTGACACTGACACCTCCAGTAGAGATAGAGATGCTGCATAATCAGCTAAAATGTGGCTAGACGTGGTTTTTATGTATGGGTGATATGTATTGCCTCACCAAAAATTATTGAGGTCATGTCGATATATTGATTATTGTGACAGGCCTACAATTCAGTATTATTGGTTTTCTTTTTGTGTTTTAAATACTTAGAAGAATGGCATTATTTCGCTCATATTTTGACCTTTGAATAAAAAAAAAAACACTGAACCAGACACTTTATTCACTTTTAATCTTTCTTGTGTTTATTAAATCCCTTTTGAAAATAATAAAAGAAAAAGAAAAAACTCTGAGTCATTATTTGTTGCAAAAATCAATGAATAAAATGTTTCTTGTGGAGCAAATCAGAGTATTAGAATGATGTGAAACAAAAAAACTCTTTGGGTCTTTAATTTAAATAAATGTCCTCTCTCAATCAGGAATTTTGTGCTGATGATTAATTGGCTAAACAAATAATTTGACATTTGCAATTTAATTGTTTTTACTAATTATATATTTACTTGTGTTACTTATTTTTTATATTTTATGTGGCATCAAAATTACATGGATATTAAATATTATTTTAAATAAAAATACTTAGAATTAAATACAATTTTAAATAGGTTAAATATGAATTTCTTTATCTTATAATAATGTCAATTTTAATCTTAGGTCTTTTTACATTCACATTACAGCCCAGCAAATGATCATATATTAAAAAGCCTTTTAATGCTATGCTATTATTTCCACATAAATAAATTACCGTCACTTAATAAGTATCAGATGAAATATAAGTAATTGTGACATAAGTAATAATATTTCAGATTTATTATTAATAATAATAATATTTTGACAGTATTACTTTACTTACTAGCAATATAAGTTTTAAATTAAAAATTTATTTATTTATTTATTTCCACGTCTTGAAGGTTGTTATCCAACCAGAACTGGAGAAGAAGGTGATCAAGTTGATCAATGATTACAGACAAGAATATGCAGATAAAGGACCAATATCTGGGAGACTCACCACCAAAAAGCTACTGGTGATTTATTTTAATTTCATCTTTAATAGCAATCAATCAATAAATTATTTATTACCCAGGAATATTATTAAAAACCTGTATGTGGTCTGTTGCTGGGCAGGATTTGTATACAGCCCTGCAGAAGTTCCAGTTTAAGACGGAGCACATCGAGGAGGCCATGAAGAGCAGTGTGCTGTATGGAGGAGATCTGCACTCTGCCCTTGACTGGCTCTGTCTCAATCTCGGAGATGGTAAAAGATTAAGCTTTTAGTCATAAATTCATATTCTGCTTCACAAGTCTAAACTTTTAAACTGCTTTCGTTTTTTGTGAATGAAGATGAACTACCAGAGGGCTTCAGCCAGAAGATGCAGGAGGAGAAACAGAAAACACGGCCCAAGTATCAACCTCTTCAAGAGGAGAAGAAACAGCAGGTGAACAAAAACCAAGAGCCCAAAGAGGAGGAGAAACCAAAGGTAAAGGTATGTTAAAGTGTTGAATCTTGATGACACATCTCTATATCTGACGTCACGTCTCTATATCTGAAAGTGAAGGAAGTTATTTTGTTTAAAGACTAGGGAAGGCGAGGCCAGTTTATTTATAAATCACATTTCCTACATAATGGTAATTTAAAGTGCTTTACATGAATACATAATGTCTTTACATAATACATAATGCCAGAAATATAGTCCTGTAACATGAGGCTGGTTTTGTGTTGCAGGGTCACAAATGTGGTTATTTTTTGGCTTGTGTTTGTTGCAATCAGTATAATTTAGGTTGAGTTACATTTTAAAACGCCTTGCAAAGTGATATTATTTAAATATATAAATATTTATTACAAATCAAATTGCAAATCTTCGGCCAAGTAAATCTAGATTTTTCTGTTTCAGTCTAGAATTTTAATTTCGATGCTTCCCTAATAAACACGTATATTAGGGCTGCACAATATACTATTTCAGCATTGATATCGCAATGGATAATAGGCTATATCCACACAGACTTTTAATTTTCAGCCAGGCAGCCCAAGGGCTTCCGGTGAACTTTCTTTCCATTACAAAGTGGTCAAGTTTAAGATCTGATTTCTTTAAAAATCAGTGATCTTCACTGTCTGTTAGATATATGATATGAAGTGGCTCTCAGATCGGACAAGAAGCACTGCGCTAAATTCCATTTCCCACTGCCATGTCTTTAAAATATGAGTTTATTTTACCCCAGTATTTTCAATGGAGTTTCTGCGCTAGCCTGCTGCTACTGACGGCACTAGCGGTTACAACGGTTTTTCATCTCGTTTTACGCTTGAACAATTAAATGAATGCTTAAGTCTATTTAACTGAATGTCGATGCTGTAAAAACAACCTTGTGAAATTGAAAACAGTCACATTAAGCTTTCACCAGAAGTTTATCGTTGACTTTAAAACTCGCAATAGACACATCGCAAGATATATGCAATGTTGAGTTTGTATTATAATTTGTCATTTGCACATGTTTTTGATGCCTGTGATTGTATAATGATTTTAAAAGCATTCAGGCATAAGAAATTGTACCACTTGTGACTTCAACAATGATTAATTTTATTGAGTTATTTTTATCATTCAATTACTGTACTTGAATACTGTTAGACTCGGGAATGATAAACACTTTTATTTTGTTGTATCTTTTTCTTGATTGTATTTATAAATTGTTATGCACGAAAATACTCACAACACATGCAATTACAGAAATGCACTGCAAATAGCACAGACCACAATGAAAATGTGACGGGGAAATTTATAGATTGTTTATTAGATTTTATGGAGGTGCACACCCACTGCAGAATAGTCTCAATCAATCTAACATTATAAATTCTTTCCAAATAGAAATATTGAGTTATCTGGTGAAATTGTACTCCTATCGCAATATATATCGCAAAATAAAAAAATATCGCAATGCTAGATTTTTCCAATATCGTGCAGCCCTAATGTACTGTATATGCACACTATTGACAAACTATGCTCTATTGAAAATCTATATTGGATACCTAAATGTGGTCTTTACATAAAAATTGGAAAAATTGTATTATCTGTTTTTTTTTTTTAAACCATTCATTTCTTAAACTATGCAGGGTTCAACACTAAGGATTTTTGTCCGACCTAGCCATTGGTTATTTACTTGCCAGATTTTTACTTGCGCTGCAAAAAATTTCACTGGCCCCACCAAAAAAAGAAGATAATAGCTATTTTCTACTATATATATATATATATATATATATATATATATATATATATATATATATATATACAGTTGAAACCAGAAGTTTACATACACTCTAAAAAAATGAACATAACCATTTTTTTTTTAAATGTCTGATGGTAAATCATACTAAACGTTTACTATAGGTCTGTTAGAATTACCTAAATCATTTACATTTGCTTAATGCCAGAATAATGAGAATTTTTTTTATTAATTTCTAGACAGTCAAAAGTTTACATGCATTTCCTTGGTATTTTTTTTAGTTTTGCTTTTAAACTGTATAACTTTGGTCAAATGTTTTGGGTATCCTTCCACAAGCTTCTCACAATAGTTTGCAGGAATTTTGGCCCATTCCTCCTGACAGAATTGGTGTAACTGAGTCAGATTTGTAGGCTATTTTGCTCACACAAGCTTTTTCAACTCTGCCCACAAATGTTCTATAGGATTGAAATCAGGGCTTTGTGATGGCCACTCCAAAACATTCACTCTGTTGTCCTTAAAGCACATTTTAACTAATTTGGCAGTATGCTTAGGGTCATGGTCTGTTTGGAAGACCCATTTGTGGCCAAGTTTTAATTTCCTGGCTGATGCCTTGAGATGTTGCTTCAGTATTTCTACATAATGTTCTTTCTTCATGATGCCATCTATGCTGTGAAGTGGACCAGTCCGTCCTGCAGCAAAACAGTCCCAAAACATGATGCAGCCGCCCCCAAACTTCAAAGTTGGGATGGTGTTCCTAGGCTTGTAAGCTTTCCCCTTTGTCCTCCAAATGTAACACTGGTCATTACGGCCAAACAGTTAAATCCACAGGACATGTCTCCAAAAATTTTTCTTTTCCCAGTGTAATTCAGCAAATTGTAATCTGTTTTTTTGTTGATTCTGCCTTGTTAATTTTCCCATGTTGTCACACAAGGAAGCAGTGTGTTTGATGTTTTCCTTAAATACTATTCTACAGTTGTGCCTCCAATTAACTCAAATGTTGTCACTTAGCCAATCAGAAACTTCCAAAACCTTGACACCATCATCTGAGCTTTTTCAGAGGCATAATAATCTTATTGTATGTAAACTTGACTTTCAAGAAAAGTTATAACAATTTCTCAAAAATATCTCTCTCATTATTCTGCTATTAAGCATAATAGAAACAAATTTGATTATCCTAATTTACCTAAAAGAGAAAACGTTTAGTCACATTAACATCTGACTTTTTTTTAAATGGTTATGTGCCTTTTTATACAGTGTACGTAAATATATATATAAATGAGCAATATCATATGAGTAGCAGTGCGATATGGCTGTATATCAGCACTGGTTGGAGGCTTTCTCACTACAATCGATCAGCTCCAGAGTTCGTTTCAATCGAGCCAAGACCACCTCATTCAGGCAATCTCGGGTCGATGGATTTAGTGCAGATCCGACCGCGATTGCGGGATTCACATATGCCAAACGAACTGCGCTAACTGGGGAAACATGCCAGGTTCCGAAACAAAAGTCTAGGTGTGAAAGCACCATATTTGCACGCAATTGACAAACAGTCGCAGCCAAATTAAACTTTAGTGACAATGCAGCACTGGCCCGATCGGGGCAGTAATGATCCTGTCTGCTGTCCCAAGTGTCTCGCATGCTGGCCTCAGGCCATCGGACAGTCCTTATTGTCGAGCCCTGCTACAGTATGTATTCAAAGTAGGCACAGACTCAAATGCATCACAAGGATAAACACAGCACAAATAAACAAAAGGCTAAATCGTTTAAGACTTCAAAACAATATTTCTATTGACAGACTCCTGTAAAAGACGATGGTGGTAGTATGAAGGAGTGGATTCTGCGCTATGCTCAGCAATCTGAGGATCAGAGCAGCGAAGAAGATGAAAAGGAGGACAGAGTTCATAACCCAGAGCTGGAGGAGAAGTTTGATCCTGTGAGTTTAACTCAGTGTCTTTTCTTCATGATGTCACTTTAACATCAGAATCTTCTCACGAGCTGACATGTTTCTGCAGAATGACAGATACCTGCTGCTCACCGCTCAGCTCTACGATGCTAAAGAAATGGCCACCGCATCTAAAGCCAAGAAAGACAAAATGGGTCAGAGAGCAGCACAGGACCGCATCAGAGTCATCCAGCAAGGTCTTTTCTGTTTCTTTATTGTCAGTGACTTTAGGAAAGGTTACTGTGAATTAACTTTTTTTTATTGCTTGTTATATAGAAATGAAGACTTTGGAGTGTCATCCAGTGTTTAACAAAGCAATAAAAGTTAAAGACACTCCTAAAGAAGAAAAGAAAGCAGCTGTGGTCACTGATGCCAAGGAGGAACTCAACTTTAACCTCTTTGAGCAAGCTGAAGCAGCACCAGCAGAAAAAAGTCAGAAATGTTTATTTCATTTTGTTTTTAAGATATGTTAATTTGCTAATGTATTCTGTTGTTGATTTAATTTATGTTAGTTTCATTGTTTTAAAAAATATTTTTCTTATTTTAATGTAATATTTAAGATGTTAAATGCTTTATTTTTTATAGTTTTTATGTATTATTGCATTTTCTGATAGTGTATTTAATATAAATTTTTCTTGTATTTTTTACATATATTTAGTTTTATTTATAATTTATTTTGAAACTATATTATTTTATAGAATGTTTTTTATTTTATGATATGCTTTTTTGTTTTGTTTTTTATCGTATTTTATTTATTTAATTTGAACTTTTTTTATTCTGTATTTTTATATTATTTTTTATATTTATTTTACATCATTGTGTGATTTGTTTGATTTGATTTTATAGTTATTTTTATCTTATGGTATTTTGTTTATTTTATATCATTATATTTATATTTTATGATATACAGTGGGGGAAATAAGTATTAAACACATCACCCATTTTCTCAGAAAACATATTTCTAGAGGTGCAGTTGACTTGAATTTTTCACCAGATGTTGGTAACAACGAAAGAAATCTTTATATGAAAAGAAAACAAATCTAATTAGTGTACAAATGAAGTTATGTGTAATAAAATAAAATGACACAGGGAAACAGTATCAAACACATGAAGAAAGGCAGTGAAAGCCCAGACAGCAGCTGAAATCTCTCAGTAGTTCTTCAGCAACCCTCTGCTCTTCGTCCGTGTAAATAAATATTCGCTGCTTCAGTCCAACATCTACATTATCAGGATGATAAAGAGGAAACCAGAGTGGAAAGGTGGCAGCTGATGGCAGGTTAAAGATGACTCTCATGTGGAAAATGAAGCAGCAAATATTAATTAACACGGACGAAGGGCAGATTTCAGCTGCTGTCTGGGCTTTCACTGCCTTTCTACAGCTCCCTCAGGTGTAATTTTTTCATAGACTTCAACACAGTGTAAAAAATCTTGATGGTTCTGTGGGTCTTGTCTACCAAATCTGATGTTTATTTTGTATGTTTTATTGGATTTAAGTCAGGTGATTGGCTGGGCCATTCTACAGCTTGATTTTCTTTCTCTGAAACCATTTGATAGTTTCCTTGGCTGTGTTTTGAATCATTGCCTTGCTGAAATTTCCACTCTGGTTTCCTCTTTATCATCATGGTAATGTAGATGTTGGACTAAAGCAGCACATAATTTACACTAACGAAGGGCAGAGAATTGCTGCAGAACTACTGAAAGATTTCAGCTGCTGTCTGGGCTTTCTCTGCCTTTTTACAGCTCCCTTTCTTCATGTGTTCAATACTTTTTGTCTTGTGTCATTTTATTTTATTACACATTACTTCATTTGTAAACTAATTAGATTTGTTTTCTTTGCATATATGTATTTATTTAGTTATTACCAACATTTATTGAAAATTTCAAGTCAACAGCACCTTTAGAAACATGTTTTCTGAGAAAAATGGTGACGTGTTGAATACTTATTTCCCCCACTGTGTGTGTGAATATATATATATATATATATACAGTATAGTTGAAGTCAGAATATTAACACCCTGAATTATTAGCCCCCCTGTTTATTTTTTCCCCAATTTCTGTTTAACAGAGAGAAGATTTCTTCAACACATTTCTAAACATAATAGTTTTAATAACTCATTTCTAATAACTGATTTATTTTATCTTTGCCTTGATGACAGTAAATAATATTTGACTAGATATTTTTCAAGACACTTCTATACAGCTTAAAGTGACATTTAAAGGCTTAACTAGGGTAATTAGTTTACCTAGCAGTGTTGCCAGATTGGAAATGTCAAAGTATCGTACCAGAACCTCAAAATTATCGTATTTGGAGGAAAATTATCGTACATGAGTCAAATGGAGAGTATACAGCTATTATCTAGACAAATAGCGTTTTGACATAACGTGCAAATTACCACAAAATGTAAAAAAACAAAAAAAACAACTAGGCGTACCTTAGTGGGAAGGTTTAAACTCCACCCCGAGTCGTTGTTCTGCGTGTGTTGCCAGATGTTAAGGAATTCATTTTGGGGTACAAATCGGATGCCGTCATGGAGCGCAACATAATGCTTGTTGGCTTGAAAGCAGTGCACCCTCCCGAATTTTGAACATACTCTGAGGTGTGCATGAGCCTATTCGGTGTATCTGTAATGAGCCGATTTCGTGGCTTTGTTTTGATGAGATAACTTTGGAAAAACACGTTCACATGACGCATTTGAATGGGAAAAAACGAGAACATCAAGGGAAACTCCCCTGTCCTTCTCGCTCTACTTTTTCAAAACTATTGCTTAAACAATCAACCTCAACCTGAAAACGACTGACTTAAGCACGGCCGCGCGCGACAGGAATGTTAACTCGCAAGAGAGAGTCATTCTCCACGTTGATTGGCTGAGAAAATGTAACGTAAGATGAGATAGAAAACATGTCTAACTCCACGTTCACCTCACATACAGCAGACAAAAGATGCAGCTAGATCAATAAGTCTAGAAGCCTTAAGATTACAATGAAATTCATTTTAAATGCCATAAAATTCTGAAATTATCGTACATTATAGGATTTTTTTCAATATTGATCGTACAGAGGTTGAAATTATTGTACAAATACGAGAATTGTCGTACATCTGGCAACACTGTTACCTAGGCAGGTTAGGGTAATTAGGCAAATTATTGTATATCGATGGTTTGTTCTGTAGACTATCGAGAAAAAAAGATTTAGCTTAAAGGGGCTAATAATTTTTTCCTTAAAAATGTTTTCAAAAAATTTAAAACTGCTTTTATTCTAGCCGAAATAAAACAAATAAGACTTTCTCCAGAAGAAAAAATATTATCAGACATACTGTGAAAATTTCCTTGCCCTGTTTTACATAATTTGGGAAATATTTAAAAAAGAAAAAAAAAGGGGGCTAATAACTTCAACTTCAACTATATATATTTTTTTTCTTCTGTTCTTATATCTCTGACAGTCTGATTTGTCATTTTAGATGCTGTAGTGGAGAAAAAGAAGAAAGAGCCCAAAGACATCCGTAACTTTGACTATACATCCAGAAGCTGGACTGGCAAATCACCAAAACAGTTTCTGATTGACTGGTGCAGGAAGAACCTCCCGAAGAGCCCTCCGCCATCCTTCAACAAGGTTGCAGCCGGGAGATATTGGAAATGCAAGTATGTTGCCTTAAAATGGATTGCATTTACTGTGATTGTGTACTGAATTGATTAACAGGGTCGGGTTATGTGGCATTCATCTCAGGGTTCGTATTCAAAGGCCTAATGATGTTTTGGAGGTTTGTCCCACTATCCTGACTGAAGACGGCATGCAGGCCCAGCATTTAGGAGCCACGCTAGCACTTTATAACCTAGTCAAAGGACAGGTGAGTTTCAATACAGGGCATTCACAAAATATACAAATAGTTGATTGTATTTATCTGTACTTGTATCTTGTATATGTGCTCATTCTATTAGAATAAAATATACACATACAGTTGAAGTCAGAATTATTAGTCCCCCTGAATTATTCGCCCCCCTGTTTATTTTTGTCACCAATTTCTGTTTAGCGGAGAGACGATTTTTTGAACACATTTCTAAATATAATAGTTTTAATAACTCATTTCTAATAACTGATTTATTTTATCTTTGCCATGATGACAGTAAATAATACTTTACTAGATATTTATCAAGACACTTCTATACAGCTTAAAGTGACATTTAAAGGCTTAACTAGGTTAATTAGGTTAACTAGGCAGGTTAGGGTAATTAGGCAAGTTATTGTATAATGATGGTTTGTTCTGTAGACTATCGAAAAAAAATATAGCTTAAAGAGGCTAATAATTTTGACCTTAAAATGTTTTTTTTTTTTAATTAAAAACTGCTTTTATTCTAGCCGAAATAAAACAAAAGACTTTCTCCAGAAGAAAAAATATGATCAGACATACTGTGAAAAAATTCTTGCTATGTTAAACATCATTTGGGAAATATTTAAAAAAGAAAATAAAATCAAAGGGAGCTAATAATTCTGACTTCAACTGTATATACTGTATATAGACACACTTTGTATTGTCTGCACTTATACAGTAGGTTCTTCACAGGGCCACAAACTGCCAAATACAAAGTAACCAACAGTGCAGAGATATTTTATATTTTGCAATATACCGGTAAATATTTGCACACAATAAAAAAAATGACTTATCGTAGTAAAAATAAATCTATAATTGGTCTGTGAAATGGTTTATTATTACAGTGGTAATGTTACACGTGTGATAGTTGTGCATGTTTGAGCCAGTTTACAAACACCAATTTACTGACATACTCTAAAGTCACCTCATAACACCAGACGAGTGTTTAAAATAAAAATAAAATTTTGTGACCAGACATTGTTGAATATTACAGAATGAAGAAGACATCATGCTTTTTAAAGTGTTAAAGGCTAGGTCAATTAGCATTGCACTATAAATATACTTTAATGCTGATAAAATACCCATGATAACTTGAAGAACAGAAATAATCCAGATATTGCCACAAGCGTTTTTTATTGTCTTCATGTTTGATACATTTCCCAGTGATGGGTTGCAGATGGAAGGGCATCTGCTGTGTAAAACACATGCTGGATAAGTTGGCGGTTCATTCTGCTGTGGCGACTTCAGATTAATAAAGGGACTAAGCCGAAAATAAAATGAATGAATGAATGAATGAATGTTTGATACATTTATCCATTCCTATCATCTTTATCCACATGCGTTGAGAGCTGACCATAGCTGATATCTTCTTTAGTAAAGTATATGTGGAGATTATTCATTTCATGTTTTTTAGTATAGCACTTGTCGCAATAATTATTGTTTCAATTATAGCTGCAGCTTTACTAAAGGTGCACATTATTGCATTTCTATCGAAATCAAAAAGGTTAAGGGTATTAGTTACCATAACTTTTTAGTTAGTAATAACTTTAACAAATTAACTAGTAACTATCAGCTTTTAACTGTTAAAGTCATTATATTTAAACAGTTAACCTGTAGTTATATAGTATAAGGTGATGCTTATGTGCGCAATGGTGCCTACTAGTGGCCAGTATGGACATACCTGCCAACATTACATTTTCATTGTTTCCTTATTTCTCCCTGAAAACTCTTGCTGCGTCCCCTAAATAGTATTTGAAAATAGAATTAGTATGTCCCAAACATAGGTCCCAAACCATAGTCTGTTGAAAAGAGTATGCCAAAGGTTCCCGGATAGTTTACTATTTCCGGTCAAAGTTTTAAGTGTAGAAGCATCCATACTCTAACTGCTGTACATTGCACGTTTGACGTGAATTCGATTAGAACTACAAACGCGGGTGAAAAGTGTAAATAAACTTCAAACATGATGGACGTGCGAGACCACCGGCAAGTAGAGAGGCTTCGGTAAAGTTTCTATGACTGTTAATTAATATCTGGCCAACTGGAAAATATTTAAATCGCGTTTTCTGTGTTATATTTCACCTGCAACAACAATGCTGAACATATATAAAGACGTGTTTGCACATTAACGTCTGAATGCACAATTATCCAAAGACCTGAGGAGATTTCTCTGCATGAAAGGCTCATGAATGGGAGATTAACCCGCTGCTGCTTCTCCAATAAGGTAGGAAATTAATTATGACAGAAATGTGGGTGACGTGTGGATGATTGACAGAGCTCATAAATAAACAACACAACGATCTGTTAACGAGGAAGTAGTATGTCCCAAAACGTGCATACTCTTTTGTTACACACTCAAAAGTATATATTTTTCCTTCACAAAAAAGTACATACATTTAGGGCGTAGTATAAGTATGCGAATTAGGACGCAGCATCTGTCATTTTTATGGTCCTCGCCTTTAATACATTCTCCTCCTCCCCCCTTTCATCAACATTGGTACAGTCCACCCCCTTACAGTATTCATCAAGCACATAACTACAGAATACTTTGACATGAAACTCTTTTGACATTTTGGTTAATGAAAGGGGTTTGTTTTACTTGTAAACCCAAGTGTGAATGAAAATAAACAATTATTTGAGCAATTCAATTTAAAAAAATATCATGTTGCTCTATAGCAGTGGTGTAAAGTAACTAATTACAAATACTCAAATTACTGTAATTGAGTAGTTTTTCTCAGGAATTGTAATTTACTGAGTAGTTTTAAAAATGTGTACTTTTACTTTTCCCTTGAGTACATTTTTAGTGAAGTATCTGTACTTTTACTCCACTACTTTCCTTCAACATGCAGTAACTATTTTTCTTGTCCATGGAGATTAGAAAAATCAGTCCTGAGATTCCTGTCCAATCAAATCGCACATACCGTAGAAGGTAAATTGCATAATAATGAACTACCTCAAGACGTGTGCACTTCATAATTGCAGCAAACTGGAAGTATTATAAGTCTCCAAGAAGATGTTCAAAATCTTTACGCGCATTGACCCAGAGACTGTTTAGATGCATGTCACTGATGAGAAGATGACGGATGTTTACTGTATGATGACCGAAATGGCCTTAAACACACAGCAGGCACAGGACGTCAACATGATGTCTGATTGACGTTGAACCCTAACGTCATGGGGACTTTGCATTTTGTTTGGAAATAAAAATCAGGTTGACGTCAGAACTCAACATCAGGCCAATGTCAATGTCCAACCTAAAACCAACCAAATATCAACGTCTAATGATGTTACAGCTTGAACGTTACCCCTATGACATCTTTCAGATGTTGGATTTTGGTTGCCGTACCTGATCATACTGTATATGACGTTGGTTTAAGATGTTGACTCGACGCTGGATTTTTGTCACTTTCTAACATCCTAAAATCAACCAAATATCAACGTCATTTGATGTCATTATAACGTTGTGCTGGCTTGACAATTAATTTTGGTCACCTGACATTACAACATAAATCTAACCTAATATTAATGTCTCATGATGTTGTGTGCCTTCTGGGCAATAACTAAATGCACTACAGAATGTTACGTTTACACACACATGCACAAATTACATGTAAACATATCAGCTTTTGACAGCATAATACTCACTACTCTTGAGTACTTTTAAATGGGCTACTTTTTACTCCTACTTTGAGTAATATTTACAACCGATACTTTTACTCTACTTGCACTACATTTTTAGGCAAGTAATGGTACTTTTACTTGAGTATGATTTTTCAGTACTCTTTCCACCACTGCTCTATAGAGATGGTTCGCTCTTACCAAAAAACTCCATAAGGAGTAAAA
Source organism: Danio kyathit (assembly GCA_903798195.1). Classification (NCBI taxonomy): domain Eukaryota; kingdom Metazoa; phylum Chordata; class Actinopteri; order Cypriniformes; family Danionidae; genus Danio; species Danio kyathit. Next base: position 19,879,379 of record LR812528.1, read on the forward strand.
AAATAATTTCAGCTTTTCAAATCTGAACATTTTAAATATTTGACATTTTTAATATATGCGTTTTGCACTTCCAACAGAATCATCTGACTCGATTAACACTTTAACAGCAAATAAAATGCTACAGAATTCAACCAAATATAGCTATTCTTTTTTTTTTTTTTTTTTTCGTGATCATTGTTTTTTTACCAAATATATTTATTGAACTAGGCTTACAATAACAATGCAGCCTACAAAACAGCACATAAATCCACACCTTTCTTATATATACATATACATACGCACATATACAGATTCAAATGAGGTAACTAATAAAAAAAGAATAGAGGCTAAATAATGAATTGAAACATTAAAAAATAAATATTGATAAAAATAACAAGAATATTAATACAATAAAATAAAAAATCCATGTTTATAAACAAGCAATTTACATAATATTAAGAGTTTATGTTTCCCAAAGATGGTCAAAGTCCTTCTGCTTGCTTTTGATGATATTAGTCCAATACAGTTCAATATCTCTTTTTTCCACAAACATCACTTTATGGATGGAGCTTCTATTTGTTTCCAGCATAATGCAATGGCCCTTCTAGCTCGTTGTTGCTTGATCAAATTCAGTTACTGCCGGAAGTTGATGAGAATTATTTATATTATTTATTAAATTACCCAATAAATTGTATTTTATTAATGTCTACCCCTACCCTACCCCTAAACCTTATCGTCACACTATGTAAAAATATGAATTATTGTTAAAAAGTGTCACAAAAATGATGCTATATTGATGTGCATATCCGCAGCTGTATCCTATCTAGACTTTACTTTTCTAGCTCTAAGAAAAACAAGCCATTCAATTCTAATAAAAATTGTTGCATTTCGTCACGTAACATGCATTTTTGATGCATCCTATTTCACTAATTCCATCTCTCCTTTGACCTCCATTAGTCTGTTCATCAACTTTTACCTCCCACCTACCGTGATGTGTGGCTTGAGTGGCGAGACGGTGAACAAAAAGAAGAGGAACAAACCCTCTCGGCCATCAACAAACCCAGAGACCAGTTCATCTCGCGGCTGCTCACTCGCCTCAAACAGCAGCAGAGCCTCCAATCGCAGCCAGAACCACAGAAACCGCTCCAGGACTCAGAACCAGAAGACTCCTGGGAGAACCTGGACACTCAGGAGGAGCACGAGCCCCAGCGCGGAGCTGCATCAGGAGGACCAGCGGGCCTCGTGGTGGAGGAAGCGTCCCGGAGGCTGTTCCTCAAACTGCAGGGTTCTCCTCTGGCTCGCAGGTTACTGGATGAAAGGAAACAGCTGCCGGTTTTCCAACATCGTGAGCAGGTGTTGGAGGCTCTGCGGCACCACCGTGTGCTGGTGATCGCTGGAGAAACCGGCAGCGGGAAGAGTACACAGATCCCTCAGTTCATCCTGGAGGAGCTGCTGGCCGCTGGAGATACCGCTCAGCCCTGCAGTGTGGTGGTGACGCAGCCCAGAAGGATTTCCGCCATGAGTCTGGCCTGCAGGGTGTCACAGGAGCTGGGCAGTGAGGACGGACCGGGAAGCAAGGTGAGATCTCTGGGAGATTTCTTAAAATACATGACCTGCTTTTAACTCTAGAGCTGCCACAGGGTCAAGTTAAATTTTACTATTAGCACGGAAAGGAAGTTAACATTGTCTTTTTTTCCTCTATCATGACATACATCCAATTGAAACAGTCGTGAAATGAGAAAGTAATGTAGGGCAGTGCAAGATTTCGTCTTTTGGGATCTGATTGGATTGTAAAAAGAGGGATGTTGCTAACAAAAAAAAAAGAAAGAAACCAATGGCAGAGCAGAAACGAGACACGCCCTGATAGCCCCTCCTGAAAGGAATACGCTTATTTCACTCGGCCACCATTTTAAAACACGAACGCGAGGCTGCGGTGGGAAGAAAGCCGGAAGTATAGGATCAGCACTGTAAACATTGCAACAACATGCTGTGTACTACAAACCTCCAGCTGTTGCCGCGATTACAAAATGCAGAAAGGGTGTTAACGACACTTTTTTTAATATCGTTCAGTTTAATTTAAACAATTAAAAGCATATTTGGCATCAAACAGCATGTCAATCTCTTTAAGAGTAATACGCTTAAGTGTCCTCCTAGGCTTCAGTTCATGGCAGCAGGTAAACACCGTGGGGACGCTTCTCTGCTTCAGCCTATGTAACCCGGTGAGCGATAAAACAATGCAGTCCTCTGTAGCACACCCTTGTGTTGTCTGTAATAGTGTTGTCACGATACTGAAGTTTTAAAAATGTCCATTTCCCGCTAACATTTAAGCACCGCTGAGCGCGTTCATAAACAGCGCTGATTTGCCATAGTTTTCACCAGTGCTCAACAGAAATGACTGTGATTGGCCGTGAAGGTCATTAGTTCACCGCTCTTTACAGATTGCAAACACAGAAAGACGGACACTGGAGCGTTTTAGAGCCGTAAAGATCAGTCGATTCATCAGCGGATCTCTCGTGTGTGTTTGCACTCGGTAAACATCGGTGAAGTGCAGTGAACTGATGACCTTCACGACCAATCACAGTCATTTCTGTTGAGCACTTGAACACAATGGCAAATTTAAGAACGCCATCAACAGTGCTTAAATGTTAATGGAAAATGGACGTTTTTTTTTTTTGAGTTTGATGAATGGCATCTAAAATGTGTGTTTGGGTAAGAAAACGTCCAATATCCCTTTTTATTTTCACTTTCCATTCAGAACGGACCTTCGGGTCACTCGGAAGGCGGTGAAATGATACATTTGTGTCGCTTTTTCTTCGCTGATATACAGCCTGGTACTCAACATTCCTGTGTGACTCAGGCGATACTTCCGGGTTTCTTCCCACCGCAGCTTCAATTTCGCTGTTTAAAATGGAGGCCGCATGAAATCAGTCTATTCCATGTGTCTAGAAGTGAAAGAAAGGTGTTTCGAAGACAGGGCTATGATATTTGATTAAAGATTCTGAGGGGAAATTAATTTTTCAAGATAATGAAGTGCACTGGTACATCTTTTATAACAAGCACTACTATATACATATAAAGTTAAGAAGAGTACATTTAGATTTCATACCAACTTTACCATAATAAATGTTTGTACATGATATCAAAACTACCCATATTGATTTTCTTAGCTCATATTGCTAGTTTTGTAGTGAATTCAGCTCTGTATGTCATTAAGAAAAATTTTTTTTTGCCCTTACAGTGTAAAATTGAAATCTGAAAATGCACTTCCTGTTTGTTTTCAGTTAAATTCTCAGATTACGTCTGTCTGAGGTATTGGGTGTGGTTAAAATACTTATTCACGCCCCTCCAACTGTCAGTTTTGACAGTGCAAAGACAACAAACTGAAATGGTGAGGAGGAGGAGTCTGTTAGGTTGTAATTATGACTCTCCCGAAATCCTTTTCCCGATCTTTCTGAATAAATTGCCTGCTTTGTAACATCCAATCAGCTCATGGTACAAAAAAAACAAGCCACGCCCACTGTTTTCTCATTAAATATTGCGTTTCTCTAGGAATTGCGTCACAGTACAAAAAAAAAAACGGTCGTAGCTTCCGGTTCTACGGCCGCAGCTTCCAGTGGAGTTTAATAATAACCCTCAGTAACACTTTTTCCCTCAGTAACCCTCCGTTTTTCCAATGATTATTTTAATGAGTGTCCTGTAAAGGGTTGAAAACTAATAAAATCAGATTTAAAACAGTGCATTTACACCTATAGGTTGAATAACAGCTTGAATGTACCAATTTAATGCCTTTAATTTCCTATGGTGGTCCTAGTCCTAAAGGTACAGTTCACCCAAAATTAAAAATCGTCATCATTTAGTCACTTGTTCCAAACCTGAGTTTCTTTCTTTTGTTGAGCACACATTTATGTTGGAAAATGGTAGCCATTGACTTCCCTAACATTCCTCAAAATATGTTACGTGTTCAACAGAAAAAGCAAACTCATAAAGGTTTTGTAATACTTTAAGGTGATTAAAAGGATAAAAAAATCCCTCCGATCTGAAACCTACAATTAATTTGTGTATATATATGAATAATGACATGCAGAATGGGAACTATGGTCAAAGAATAAACTGCAAGAGAAAAATCTGAACATATCTTTTGAGACCAGGCATGATCAAACTGTTTATACTAGATGCCGAATTGGTAACTCTAGGTTTGTGATTGTTGAAGAATGATGTACCACCCACATGCAACCACTGTCCTCACCATAAAACATATGTAATTAGAATGTGAAATTGTAAAGACTACTGGACAGGATTTCCATACTGAGAGCACTTTGATGGATGTTCATAAAAATGAAGTTATTCATCATATAGCAACCCTAACCCTGAAAATCATATCTAATGTTTTTAATGTAAAATGTTTTATTTTTATTGATTTATTTATTTTTGTATCTTCTCTTGTTGAGTTATTATTATCTAATAGGTTTTTTAAATATATATTCTTGCCATGAGGTAACCAGAAGTTATGCTTTGATGTGTGTCTGTAAGTGAGGTGGTGTATAGTTTAGCTCACAATTCATGCTATTAACAAACCATTATTTAACACTACTAGCTAAATAAACTACTAATTAGCTGTTTATTAATAGTTAGTAAGGTAGAAGTTGGGTTTAGGTTTTGAGTAGAATAAGATCAGACTTTATAACTACTAATGAACAGTAAAATATCTAAATAATTGGCAGGTAATAAGCCAGTAGATAATAGCATGAATTGTGACCTAAACTAAAGTGTTCCCAATTATTTAATGTTTACGTTTCTTCAAAATAGCATCAGAACTTGATATGTAAAATAATCTTGTGACCTTAATTAAAGGTGTCTTATGGTAGCTGCTTACTCGGACACATTAGTGGTAATATAATAAACTGTCTGCATTACAGAATTCCCTGTGTGGATACCAGATGCGTATGGAGAACCGCTCAAGTGAAGCCACACGACTGCTGTACTGCACCACTGGAGTCCTGCTGCGCAAACTCCAGCAGGACCGGCACCTCAACTCCATCACACATATCATCGTGGACGAGGTCATATACACACAGTGGAGATCACAATTAGAGAACATCCCACACATTTCCTAAAACTATTTGAAACCAATATAGAAGATATTAAAAGATGAAAAGAGCACTGATTAGAATTTAGAACATTTTCAGAAGCCTTTCAGTTATTGGTGTTTTTCTGCCACCAGGTGGTTCTTTCCTTAATTACCTTATAAACCATATTTAACTGATAATCTGGGTAAAGATTTAACCCGGAGTGTGTAAAGAAGTCAAAGTGATTTGTACAGAAGTGAATTGTATGGAGGTGAAGTGAGCACATTTTATGCAGCAGGAGTCTCCTAAGCCAAAGTGAATGCAAATGATTATCAGAAGCTCCTTTGGCAACATGTTGTCCTTTCCTTGAGTCCAACACTCAAGCAGCCAGAAAGTTTTACGCAGAAAAATGAGCCCCATTACACAGCAAAACAGTACCTCATAGCTGAAAACATTGAAATAATGAAATGGCAGCCCAGAGTCCTGAACTAAACCTGATTGAAAATCTCTGGAAAATCTGTGCTGACCAAGCTATGGCTAAGAAAACACTACAGTGATGTCCTGTGGCTACAGATTTGCTGAAGTCAATTAAAGTTCATATTTTACAGTCATTGCTGTTCTCTAATTTTGATCACCATCTTTGTTTTTGTTGATTATTTTGTAAAACGCTGTTCTATTAGCATGATATAGCCACAGCTAACATTAAACTCCTTTACATTTTGAACCATTAAGAAAAAAACATAATGTGTTTATAAATTCTCCTGTAATTTTGATCTCAACGTATGTATAAAAATACACCATGTAACTCAAAAGTAGAATCTGATTATTTCAGGTTCACGAGCGCAGCGTACAGTCAGACTTCCTCCTCACTATACTAAAAGAAGTGGTTCATAAACGTGCCGATCTGCGTCTGATTCTGATGAGCGCTACAGTCGACTGTCAGAAGTTTGCCAACTACTTCAACCGCTGTCCAGTGGTCTCCATACCTGGCAGAACCTTCCCTGTGGAAGTAAGATTATACATGGCGTACTTGCTGAACACCATTGTTTTGATGAGTTTGCGCAGACGTAATGCAGTGCTGTGGTTGTAGGTGTTTCACCTGGAGGATATCGTGGAGGAGACGGGCTATGTTCTGGAGCAGGACTCTGAGTACAGTCAGAAGTTTGTGGAGGAGGAAGAGGAAGTCAACATCGGCATCACACAGAAAGGAGGAAAGACGCTTCAGCACCAGGTTGGGACAGAAGACTTGCAGTCGACCATAAATTAGTTTTGTGTTCTTATTATCATGTTATGTAGATCAGGGGTTCCCAAATGTTTCAGCCCGCAACCCCTAAAATAACAATGCCAGTGATTAATGAAATTCCTCTTAGGTGGTTATAAATATGCAAACGTTGCTCATACAACAATAGACCTATATAAACATGAACATATTGACAACACAAAAAAGTGCAACAGTCTAACAACCATATAACTTTATAGTCATTTATTAATTAGTTTAATTTAATATTAACCTCAACTAATGAGACTGGTGGACAAGGTTTTCAGCGCAAGTCTATTCTTGGTTTTAAGATTTTGGAGCCAATCGGAGATCATTCTCAATATTTAGTTGTGGCCTGTATTTATTTTTAATGTATTTGATTGCCATAAAGGTGTCAGAAAGTTTAACCTGGTTCTATAAATCAATTTGCTGCAGCTGACGATATTGTTGTCAATCTCTTTTAAATATATATATTCAAAGCTGATGGCTTTTCATTTGCATGTTGTTGTTTTTTTACTATTAAAATATGGTTATGGTTAAAGTATAGTAATTCTAATAGTGTAATAAATTTTTTTGACTTGTTTAAATCACCATGCGACCCGCTGTCACTCTTCCGCGACCCCCTGTCACTGTTCCGCGACCCCCCAGGGAGTCCCGACCTCCACTTTGGGAACCAGTGATGTAGATGACACAAATAACACATTTTGCTAAGATGCTTAAAAATAATCCTAAATGCCAGTAATATAATATATTAAATAATAAATATATTTAAGTATGAGTAAATATATAGTCATATAAATTGCTTATTTATTTGCTAATCTTACCAATTGCTTATTTGCAGAAAGGAGAAATGCATGCATACTAAATTTCTCAGACAATAGCCCATTATTCAGACTATTTTGTAATAATTTTATTCCATTACAATTATTATTATTATTATTATTATTATTAATCTATTATTATCATTTACATAACATATATAAAAATATGAAATTAAGTATTTTGGCATCTTCTTTTATTATTATAAATAGTAGTAGTATTTATCAAACTCTACAAAAAATGTATATATTAAAAATCTATGGCTCATATGTATATATATATATATATATATATATATATATATATATATATATATATATATATATATATATATATATATATATATATTATATATATATATATATATATATATATATATATATATATATATATATATATATTATATATATATATATATATATATATATATATATATATATATATATATATATATATATATATATGACCCATATAATCAATTAATTCAATTGCTGTAGGTAGCATATAAAGTTCTTATTTTAAAAAATACATTAAAAATGAATTAAAATAAAACTACACTTGCATCAACTATACAAATGTCCCTAAAATTCATTCCACTTTAATTGTACGTCTTTCAGTTGAAGAATTGAACTGTAATTTGAAGTTGTTTTGTACCTGAATGAAGTCAAACCTGGTCATTTCTAGGTTAGTCAGGATGTATAATGCCATTCTGTTACTGTTGGCATGTATTGTTTGGTCATGGTTGGTTATGTTGTGTTCAGGAGCTGATCGTGAGGGACTCTGCTTCAGGCTGGGATCTGGGCCCTGAGCTGGATCACTTCAGCAGCCGGACGCGGCACATCCTACAGTACATGAACCCCAATAAGATTAACATGGATCTGATTTTAGACCTGCTTGCATACCTGGGTAAAATATCCTACACCTACTGTAGCTCAGCACTTACAGATCCTGTTTCCACTTGCTACTGACATGCATTTTAGTGATCCAATTAGAAGTGGTAGAGTAGAGATATATTATATTATATTATATTATATTATATTATATTATATTATATTATATTATATTATATTATATTATATCTGTAGAAATGTATATCATAGTACTGTATTATTACTATATTAATTTGCTATTGCAAGCAGTACTCACTTTTTATACATTTTTCTTAATGGCTATAAAATGTCTTTATGTCCTTATAAAACGTTTTTAATTGAAACACTTTTTGTTCTTTTATTCGTCAGATAAATCCCCTCAGTTTCGTGCTGTGGACGGTGCGGTTCTGGTCTTTCTCCCAGGCTTGGCTCATATTCAACAGCTGCATGATTTACTGAGCACTGACAAAAGGTTCAGCTCAAAGGACAGGTATCTCCAGCCCAAATATCATTTTCTGAAAATACAGCATATTTAATTTTATATGAAGAAACTCTATGTATATAAATCCCACTGCTTCCATACATTAGTCCACTAATAGACTCTTTTCACATGACGTCACACGGTGTCCGGTTTCAATCCAGGCAGTGTATCTTTACTTTCGCCTCCATATTCACCCAGTCAGAATTCACCCAGTCAGCTGTATATTTACTACAGATAAGGTTAGATGGTCACTACATTGTTTTCTAACAATAAGAAGGCTGCATTTAAATGATAAGATTAAAATGCAGTATTATTAGATTATGAAATTATTTGTAACTTATTATTAATAAGGGTGAAATGTATACAGATATTAAATTAAAACCACCCAGTAGGTGGCGGCAGGACACTGTCTAAAGGTCTTCATTCGTTTAAACTGAGAAACTGAAAAACATGTCTATAAATTATAAATGATGAAACTGATAGCATTTCTAGCTGAAATACTTACCAGATAATATGAAAAAATGTAATAAAGAATGTTACTCATGCTGGAACATTCACATAACAAATAATATACATTTATATTCATAGCAGCATCAAAGTAAAAATAAATCCTTTACTGAGGAAATAAACTGAATTAATACGTGAAAAGGTTGCAAACATATCATTTTTTTGAGAAACAATAACTTATTGCTATTTTTAATAACTGAAACACTCATTTTCGAACTCAGAAAGCAGTTCAGTATTGAAAGGGAAACATTTGGACACATGTCCAATACTTTAAAAGACTTAAATCACAATGTGCAATGTTAATATTTTCAGTTCTAAATTTTCCAGAGAAGTATCAGATTCATTCAAAGGTAATCCAGAACTAAAAATACACTGTGTTGCCGATAGGGGGAAGTGAAGTGACGTCATTGTGAAAAGGGTCTATACCAGGGGTGGCCAAACTCGGTCCTGGAGGGCTGGTGTCCTACATATTTTAGTTCCAACCCCAATTAAACACACCTGAACCAGCTAATCAAGCTCTTTCTAGGTATACTAGAAACTTTCAGGCAGGTGTGTTGAAGCAAGTTGGAGCTAAACTATGCAGGACACCGGCCCTCCAGGACCAAGTTTGGACATTTCTGGTCTATACAGTTTAGTTTGTTGTGATTGTCCATACAGCAAAAGTTTTTTTTTACTAATAAGGTAAAGTTAAATATACTTTATATTATTATTATTATTATTATTATTATTATTATTATTATTATTATTATTTATAATAAATACATATAATACTTTATAATATAATACATAACTTTATTACAAATTGCTCCTTTTGCCAGAATGACACTGAAACTTTTTCTTACTTATTTTGGCCATGCAACTATGTGGTCCAATTTAGGCAAGATGTTTATTTATTTATCTCAAATATTACTTCACAGAACTTTTCTGTGACTCCAAAAATAATTATTTATTTATTTTTTTTTAAACAAATTTTAACTTCTGCTTTATAAAAAAAAACTAATTCTTTTTTATGCAGATTCTACATTCATAAATGTAAATTTTCAAATTGCAAGCCAGTATTTATAGCATTTATACAAGAGATTAAAAATTAATTGCTTACAATTCCAGATTCACTTAACAAGAAAGCACTAAAAACATATTCAATTGCACGACCTTTAATATGTATAATCTATTAAATCTCTATTGCTATTATCATATTATTTTGCCCTCTTCACTCTCAATTTCTTCTCTATTATATATCTATCCTCAGATCAGATGACCCATTAATATCTCTTTAATTTTTGTTTGATTTCTGATGTTTTTTTTTCTATTGTGTATCTTTTTTTCATTCTTTATTGGTACCATTGTAAATAATCTAATGATTTTTATTGTAAATTATGTGTACCAAATGTATTATTCTGTTATACAATAATTGTTCAAAAAAAATTCGTTTGTTGTGATTGGTCAACGGAAACTGAACGGTCTTTACCATTTCTGAATTTCAGCCTTTGCTCAGCTCTGATTGGAACAGAAGCAATGGTGTCAGTTTTAGTGGATATTAACACAGAATGTGTGTTTTTTATTTTTATTTCTTCTAGATACAAGCTAGTCGCGCTTCACTCCTCTCTGTCATCTCAAGACCAGTCTTCTGCATTTACAGTGCCTCCTGCTGGTGTGCGGAAGGTATTGCAGTATATTAATGCTCCATACATACTCCCTATTTCTGTACTTGGTATAGTTTTTATATACCACATTTTCAAATTTTCTCGAAGATTGTACTGTCTACAAACATCGCTGAGACTGGTGTCACCATTCCTGACGTGGTTTTTGTCATCGACACAGGAAGAACCAAAGAAAATCGGTGAGCTGCGCCACAAAACATGAGGTTCTGTCTGTGTGTGATCTAGTGCAGTGTTTCTCAACTGGTGGGTCGCGACCCAAAAGTGGGTCGCGGGAACATTTTCAGTGGGTCGCGGAGTGTGTGGTCAAAAAAACAACAAAAGTTTCATTTTTTAACTTATTTTGCTTATACCGGACTTTTATTTTGAAATGCGCGCGCGACAACCGTACCGACTACTTCCCGATAAACATTATGATGATCCGTGGATGAGCAATCCCTTTGGAATCGACGTGGAAAGCGTCACGTTGCCGAGCAACAAAGGGAATCAGCTTGTGGAGCCGTCATGTGATAAGACGCTGAAAAAGAAATTCAGTAAAGTAAAGCCTCTTCCAGTTTTGGTGCCGCAAAGTGCTTTCTGAGTATTCGTCCCTTGCCATTCGTGCGATCAAGTCCATCCTACCATTCAGCACTACGTATTTGTGTGAAAGTGGCTTCTCTTCCTTGGTGCAGCTTAAGTCAAAGCAAAGGAACAGGTTGGAAATAGAGCATGATCTTCGGGTCTACCATCACCCCAGACTTTGAAACTCTTATCACGAGTAAAGCACATCCTCAGTTATCTCATTAGCTTCCCAAATTACTGTTAATTGAAACAGATGTTTATAATTGCTGTCATATTAGATGTAAAAATGGTTATGATTGTTTTAATAATTTTACTGTAATTTGCTGATTTGTTCTGTTCAACAGGATCAGTGTTAATGTTTTATTAACAGTTCAGTTTAGTTCATGGTAACTGAACCTTTTCTTAACCTTACTTTGTAATATTTCTATAATTTGATACATTTTGTTAAATGACAGCAATAAAATATTGTTTATTTGTAAATATTGGTGACTTGTGATTTATCTGTCACTATTTGTGTATGTTAACAAATAAATACAAATTAATTATAATTCCTAAAATTATATTATAGTTCCTAAAAGTTTGGGTCGCGGCTTGATGACCATGTAAAAATGTGGGTCCCATGGCCAAACCAGTTGAGAACCACTGATCTAGTGGTTCTGAAGGCTTGTCTTGTGTTTCAGGTATCATGAAAGCAGCCAGATGAGCTCTCTGGTGGAGATGTTTGTGAGTAAAGCCAGCGCCCTCCAGAGGCAGGGGAGAGCAGGACGTGTTCGAGAGGGCTTCTGTTTCCGCCTTTACCCTAAATTCAGGTACTACATATCTCTGAGGTGCTTTAAAAATGTTACAAATTTTGTTTTGTTACAGTAAAATATGTAATTCTATGTAGCCATTTTTGCTGAATTCATTTTATCTTTACTTTTGTTCACAATTTAAAGGGGACATATTATGCCCATTTTGATCAAATATGAAATAAGTCTCTGATAAGTCTCTCGTAGCGTGAAGAAATCTTTGAAACTCTCACTTGTAGGCTTTGATCCAAATTGTGCAGTTTTGGTGACTGCTGCTTTAAATCATACCTGACGCCATTGGGATGTGAAAATAAGGGGGGAAAAATCCCCAAATTACTAAATCTGGTCATCTGGAATTGTTTTATTGTAAATAAACAGTTGAAATGGTAATATGTTTTTATTATTTTATTATTATTATTATTGTTTACTAAGGATAGAATAGCATACATATACATTAGAAAAAGCTGCAAGTAAATTAAAGTTTCGTCTATTAAAATGAATTGCTATTATAAAGAAATTAAATCAAGTTATCAAATCTCATTAACCTTTTCTTCACTGTAAAATTTAAACATTCTGATCAAAGAGCAGGGAATGAATCTCACATTTTAGATTTTTCGTTTGATTACATTAAATAACAGAGGTGTCACTTTAAAAATGCACAAAACTATAATGAAAGCATTACTTTCCTTACTGTTTATGCTCATTTAAGACAATTTGTTGTGTTTAAAAGAAAACCCACTAAGATCGACATGTTTAGATGCTATTATTATTATCATTATTATTATTATAATGTGTATATGTCTGTTCAAACATGCACCCAAAACCCAGAGTGTCCACTTTCGTTCCACTTCAAATCGCATGTAATGCTACAGAATCCATTTGGGAAACCTGGTCTATTTATCATTATGGAGCGAGTCTGACAGTCACGCACTGCTACATGAACTGACTGTTTTAAGGATTGAAGGGCGACGCCGCCTGTTATGGAAAGCAAGGGAATTCCACCGTTTTTATATTTCAAAGTGTTTTTAAGCCTAAATAAAATAAAAGCACAGAACAGATTCACGTTTAAGAGTAAAGGGCTTCCCCTGGTGGTTCGGCGGTATGGGTTGCATATAGGGAGGATCGGCTCTGATGTTTATTGCCACCCTTCATAGAAAGATTAACTCTTTCCAACACGTGAGATTGTGGGAGAATGCTGCTTCTGTATATAGTCTGTGTAGTTTGCCATGCCACATTGAGTATGTTGAAACAGAGTAAAACTATGTAAAAAGATGTACATACAATGAGCTAGTTATCTATGCACATAACATTAATATCTGAGATGGAATATAAATACAAACAGATAATAAACTTACAAACAATGCTTCTACAGATGATCACAGGATGAGTGGATTGTAAGTGTCTTCTTGTAAGGTGTTCTTTTAAATGATGCAATTAACTGATTCTAACTGTCAGAATGGCTGCGTCCAAAACCAGATACTTCTATACCATATAGTACGCTAAAATCAGTATGTGAGCCGAGTAGTATGTCTGAATTCATAGAATTCGAAAATCAGTATGCGAGAATTACCCGGATGACTTACTACTTCCAGTGAGATTCTAAAGTGCACATCCCATGCACGCTGCGCTATCCCATAATGCCCCCCGAGAGAATTCATGAATGGGAGTGAAGCGACGCAACTGACACAGGCAGGTCACGTGACCATGACAAAATGGTGGATGTAGTACGTCCGAATTCCATTCATACTTCTAACATTCATACTGTATAGAATGTACCTTTCTAACGGCCGAGTAGTATGTTTAATTTCAAATGCAGAACCTACTGAGTAGTAGGCGGTTTCGGACGCAGCCAATAAATACTAAAAATTTAAAAACATTTAAAAAGCCTCCGGGTGGCTGACATTATCTTCAGCGGGTGAAAACTCTAACGGTGGACAGCTGCTTTTCATGCAGGGCTGTCTATGCTAATGAGGTCGAGATCTTCAATAATGGTCAGGGCTTACCCCCCTCTGATGACACAAACAAAGGGAGAATATCACTGTGTTTCTGCAGTGTTTATCAAGTGTATTTAATATAAAATAGAATTGATTAATATTTACCATTAGAGCCTGACTATATTCATCACACACTGTTGCCACACAACTGTGTTTAAACCCCTTATAAAAGTGATTTTGCATAATATGTCTACTTTAATGGATAAAAGCAAAAAAATATGAAACTAAAGACTCAAAACAGCTCTCTAAGTAATGATTAATCTACATTTTGTACTCTCACTGGCCACTTCATTGGGTATATTGTGATTTTGCTGGGTTTAATCTCCTTTTGGTTGCATAATAAGTGTCTTAATTCTTCATAGCATTGGTTCAGCAAAGCACTGGAAACATTTTTCAGAGATTTTAGTGTATATTGGCATGATCACATTATGCCTAAATGTGTTAAGTTTCTCCCATGTGATTGGCTGATTAGATGTTTGCTGTAATAAAGTTGAACAAGAGTAACTTATAAAGTAAGTTTGTTCAAGTAGGTGTCTAAAATAATTCTCAAGTTTTGTGTTTTTCCCACAACAGATTCGAGAGCTTCATTGACTACTCCATCCCTGAGATCCTCAGAGTGCCTTTGGAGGAGCTTTGCCTTCATATTATGTTAAGTACAACATAATAGGTTTGTCTTTTATGACGTTAATATGATGTTTGCCTTTAATTCAAACGTTTGGGCTCAGAAATATGTTTTAAAGCCTCTTGTGCTCTAATTTGAACAAAACGGTAATATATCTATTATAATATATTTTCAGTTTTTTGGTGAACTATCCCTTTAGTAACCATCTTGTAGTTACTATATGGTTAGAGTTAGTAAAAAAAAAAGTATGGTTTCAAAATACTTCAAAAGGTGGTGTCTATAAATACTCACTCTGTTTGTCTGTGTGGGTACAGAAGTGTGAATACGGCTCTCCAGAGGACTTCCTGAGCAGATCTCTGGACGCGCCGCAGCAGCAGGCCGTGTGTAATGCTGTGAGTCTTCTCAGGAAGATTGGAGCCTGTCAGCAGGACACATACATCCTCACACCACTCGGACATCACCTCGCTGCCCTGCCCGTCAACGTCAAGATCGGCAAAATGCTCATCTTTGGGGCCATCTTTGGCTGCCTGGAACCTATAGTGAGAGTTTGACGGTTTATTAATAGTATAGTAATTCATTCCTTTAAAAAACATTCATTCATGCATAACTTACTTTCTTCCATATGACAAAGAGACAATAAATACAATATAAGTCAATGGAGTCAAGAACAACTCTGAAGTTGGCGCAATAGCTTAGTGGTTAGCGGTTAGCGCCCTGACATATGGTGCAGTAGCACGTCAGGGCGTCCCGAGTTCGAATCCCGGCTCGAGGACATTTCCCTACCCCTCTCTCTCTCTCTCTCTCTCTCTCTCCAACTTCACTTCCTGTCTCAATACTGTCCTATCTAATAAAGGCAAAAAGGCCAAAAAATAAATCTACAACACTGATTAATTTTTTGCATAATGTATCTTATTTGATTTCGAAGGCCACCATAGCAGCCGCCATGTCTGAAAAGTCTCCGTTCGCCACTCCAATGAGCAGGAAGGAGCAAGCCAACCTGGCTAAATCTGCATTAGCAGTCGCTAACTCCGACCACATGACCATCTACAAAGCTTATCTCGGGTAACGTTCAGTGAAACACACTTAATGGAGGTCTGTGTAGTGCAGAGGAGGTGAGTGCAGTGAATACACTGCTGTGTTTTTCAGATGGAGAAGCTCCAGGACTGAAGGGACACAAGCTGAGATGAACTACTGCAGGAGACACTTCCTGAACCGCACCGCACTCATCACTATTGAGGTGACATCATACAGCACAGCACACAAACACACCCCAGCTTTCATTTGCATCACAATCTAACTAGTGCATGCAAATAAAAAGGGTCTGTGTGTAAATAGAATCTACAATGTTGATTTTAATCTCTGATAATGAATGTGTTGGAGATGAGGAGGAAGAGAAATCATTTTAAATCGAGTTGAAAGTTTTTCTGAAGTCAATTTGAAATTTTTTGGGGTGTTATTATCAATAGCTATGTTTCTATCAACCTATTTTTATGGCCATTTTGAATTATCGCATAAAAAATGCTTGATGGAAATGGCAAGATGCTCTTTGACTCATTGGATGGAAATGCTGCTTTATTCGCAAATCTTTCATGCAATATTCCAGTTTTGCGCATAAATTTAATTTGCATCTTTGGATGAAAACAGCTAATGTTATCTGTAATCTAGTGCTTGAAAACAGACACAATTCTCATTTGGTAGATTTTAAATAAGCATTTAAACTTGCAGTTTCTCACTTCTGCCAATAAGAATCAATTGTTTTTAATAACATCACTATGCACTCCTCTGACCAATCAAATGCTTTCCGGTATCTGAAGCTCCACCCCTACAAGATGCAGCTGATAGGGCTGTTTAATTTCAAAATTTTGGAAAGTCTT
This sequence comes from Danio kyathit, assembly GCA_903798195.1. NCBI lineage: Eukaryota > Metazoa > Chordata > Actinopteri > Cypriniformes > Danionidae > Danio > Danio kyathit. The sequence continues at coordinate 19,895,855 of LR812528.1, forward strand.
ACAGAACTAATTCCTCACTGTATGTTTTTATACTCAAACCCCAACAAAAGTAAAAAAATAAAATAAAAGAGTTAAAGGAAGCATGTCTAAAATGCAAGTGCACAACTGTCAAGTAGAATCAGCAAACTATATGCTAAAATAATAGCATTACAACATTGAAATAAGAATGTGCAGTTTACAACAAACACCAATTGTGTATCAGTGGCTACATTTTCCTGGACACCAATAATCCGATTTTCATACGATTAAGACAATACTCTGATTAAGAGTCTACCATGTAAACAGTGATTTTTGATTCATTTAATCTGATTAAGGTCATAATAGAACTTAGCAGAAATCGAATTAAGACATGTGGAGTATGCAGTTTAGTTGCATTATTGAAGTGCAGTACAGACATGTAAACACCGCAATCAAACTATTATAATCGTGTAGGATTTTCGCCCTATTTTGTGACCGCATAGTCTATACACACACGGCTGTTTAACACTGTTTTCTGCACCTTTTGAGTCAGTGAAGCACCACAGACACCTGCGTTGCGAAGGGTTTTTTACCCATACGGCGTGCAGTATCAAATTCCATTAAAACAACACTCTTCCAGCAGTTCATACTTTCATCCAATATCTCGTTTGTCATGAAGGGCATGCATGAAATGTTCCTGAATAGTGCCTGAAAGTGCCAAACTGCAATTAAAGTCAACAAATCAAAAATGAAACACCCAAAACTACATAAAACTGGAGGAAATGCGGATAGCATGGTGACACAATGACGCCAATTGAATTATGTGCTATAACATGTAAAACAGGTTCATGAACGGAACATTCAAAAAGCAACTCGTGTAAACACCTTAATCATATTATTGTCTTATTCAGATTAAGGCAAATCAGCGATTGCTGATGTCCATGTAAACGTAGTCAACGTCACATATGCATTAGGCACAGGAATAAAGTTATGAAATAAAAAAATGAAAGGTAATAATCGAGACATATTTACATAGTCTATAAATTGGATATAGATTTAATAGATTAAACAGGACATAACCAGCTGTTAAAATTATACACTGGTACAGTATAAGTGAATCGCAGATATGCTTATTTTAACCAATTAATTGAAGTGAACCATCTGAATTTGTTCTTTGAAATGTATATGATCATAGCAAGTGACTTCTAATCGTTATTAGCAAAAAATAAAATAAGGAGGAGTTCCCAGTTCTGAACTTTGCAATCGACTATTGATTCTCAATGAATCAAGAAATTGATTCTTTTTGGAGTTGACTCCCAGCCCTGGCTGCTGAAATCAGTCACTTATTCAGATGAGACCAAGCTTTCAGAGAGGGTCCATTGAAAAACTTGAAAATAATAAATGTGGCAGACTCAGTGTTTGACTCCTTGTTTTTTAGTCAGGACAATGCAGGGTGGAAGTCAAAAAAGTTGCCTTTTTCTTGATCTGAAGCATTCATAAGTGATGTTAGAACACATTAAACCACACATAACCATTTGTTATTCCACCTCTTCATCAGGAAGTGAAGAAGGAGCTGATGCGGATGGTGGAACAGGCAGGTTTTGCGTCCTCCAAACCTGGCCGGACTCCTCGTCCTCGTCCCAGCACTGAACCCAAAGCCCCGTTGTCGCTTTCCACGCAGGATGTGTGTGTCCTGAAAGCGACCCTGACGGCGGGTCTGTATGACAATGTGGGCCGAATCCTCTACTCTCCATCTTTGGACGTCCAAGAGCGGATGGTGTGTGTGGTGGAGACGGCACAGGGAAAGGCCCATGTTCACCCCTCCTCTGTCAACCGCTTCCTGCAAACCCATGGCTGGATGCTTTTCCAGGAAAAAGTGAGCCAGACTGTTTTTAATATGTTACTGGGACATGCGGTGGGGGGTTTTAAATTTGTCCCATGTTGGGTTTGAACACAAAGACGCACTTGAAAGATTATTAACACTACAAATAATAATATAATATATAATTATAATTTATATAATTTAATTGGTGAAAACAACATAATTTTGTGGTATAAAATATGGTGTAATTCATTTGACACTCATTTCCCTTTCTTTTTTTATTATGGAAACATATTTTTTTATATGTCATATATAATCATTTGTACATTTGTGAATATATCCCGATATTTGTATATGTTCGCACAGGTGAAATACTCAAAGGTGTTTCTAAAAGACACTACCCTGATCTCTCCGTTGTCAATGCTGCTGTTTGGTGGTGATATCGATGTCCAGCACAGGGAGAGACTCATCTCTCTGGATGGATGGATCTGCTTCCAGGTCAGGGGGCATTTTTGTATTTGTTTCATGTTTCTCATGTGTTATCGACGTTTGGTTGGTCATCTGATTTGCATTGATCTCTTCATTGGAAGAAGCACTATGCACCATAAAATGGTTTATTCTGTTTCAATTCCCATCAGGCTCCAGTCAGAATTGGAGTGATCTTCAAACACCTTCGCAAACTGATCGACTCCCTCCTGGAGAGGAAGTTGGCAAACCCCAAAATGAATTTAGAAGGTAATTTTAACCACTTAAGTAACTCAGCATGTTAAAATTAAGTGCACAAAAAAAGTGTTTAAATTTGCCACTTAAACAAGGTGTACACATTAGTGTTAATTTCGTCAGACGAGACGAGACGAAAAATGTTCGTCAACGACCTTTTTTTTCATGACTAAGACGAGACGATGACAAGACTGCACCACTGTCCAAAAACTCTGACTAAGAGTAAATTAACATGCATTATTGTTGACGAAAAAAGACGGGACAAAAATGTTTTGCATAAAATAAAAACTAAGATAAAATCTCTCTTCATTTTCGTCTACAATCGTCTCTGCTTTTTCATCAGCTGTTACGGCTTTAAAATATTCAGAATGAGTTCGCGGCTTTGCGCTGTTGCTCAAGTTACAGGTCTCATACTCCTGCTGAACACACACGTGACGAGCGATGACGACATGCTAGGTCGAAGGAAGAGGCTCGATATTTGGTCGCATTTTAAGTATAATGATACTAACAAAAAGTCAGAATGTGTCATCATAACTGACGGGAAACACTGCGAACAAAGAATTTCGGGGAAAAACACCACCAAACTTAAACGACATATAAAGGCTAACCACCCACACATTCAGGTAAGTTAAGCTAAATTAACGTCTCATAAGCTAATGCAGATTTTAGGCATCTACGCTGTAAATCAACCAGTTAGCTATGGTGTTTTATCACATTAAGCAGGTTATATATATTATATGTTAACTAATTTTGCCACATGCATGTGTGGGTCTTCACATCACGGGCACGGAAAGTGGGGGTGCTTTAAATGCATGTTTTTTCATTAACATTTATTTGTAATAAACACTTTAAGTTGGCTGTTTAAAAAGTTTTATTTTTATGTTAAATTATGTGAGTTAAAGGATAAATGTAAAGCGAGGCGGTTGTAACATTAGCTAATACAACACCAACAGGCTGATTAGGACCACGACGCGAAGCGGATCCCGCTTAATACATGGCTACCTACTAAATAAATCAATAATTTGACACAAAATTATGATTTAAAAAGGAGTTTGAGTTAAAAACGATTGTATTGCTTCCGCTAAAGAAAATAGTGCGCTCCGTCTCTACGTTTAGAATCCTGTGTGTTCATAGCAGCGGTCTGTTATCAAGAAATAAAATAGTGTGTGCGTAGAAAGAATTCGTCCACACGCCGCGCAAGTCCCACCGTCTAGGCAGTATTTTGTGTTAAATTATATTCCTGTCGCTGCGCAGGCTCTTTTATTGTACATGACGTCCCGATGACAGGTCCGTTGCATTACGATTAAAAGCAGTATCAATAAAGTAAAAAATGTGATGTGCACTGCAGTCAAGCTCCAGTGCGCTGTTTAAACGAGTGTTCTCACTGATACTTTTGTGATTTGCGGAGTTTTGACAAGTTTTATAGCCTTGATATTGTTTCTTATTCAAAAGTGGTGACAGAAAAAACTCAGCACCCCCAACCTGAAACCTCTTCCCACGCCCTGTCACAATCACATCATAATCAAAATTAATGTAATTAGGCTTAGAAGCAAATGTAAGGGAATCAAGTTAAACAATTATATATATATACACATACATTTTATCTACTTTTTTTTTTACTTTAAATAACCCTCAATGATTTGGATTTTGCATTCTGTTGCAAATCTTGCCTTTGAACTTGATTGTTTAATTCATTCCTAAAGTGAAAGTTTCAGCAGCTGTAGTAAGCTTTAGTATCAGTAGCTGTAGTAACAACAGCACTGTTAATTGTTGATCCTTGTTAAAGCCTTGTTAAATCTTATTTGTTATTTCCCTAGATCAACCTAGACTGTAAATAGGTTGTCTTTTAGGCCCACAGTAAATTAGGCCTATTCTTTTCAGTTTTTCAGAGTATATTTATTTTATTTCTGATTTGAACAGAAACATGAGACACAAGGCAACCAAAACAGTTTTAAAAACCTTTGTAACTTAAGTTGTCAGTCGGAGTCAGTTGGGACCCAGCTTTTGAATTGTGTTGGTTAAAATAAAAGAACAGGTTAATCATTTGTGAATGTGTCTTTCAATCAGAAATTGAAAACCAGACACGTTTAACATTTGCGTTCAAAAAAAATCATTCCACAAGTGTATTTTGTCAGGTAATTATGACATTTAACCAATGTTTGAGATATGTGAAACACTTTTTTTTACTGAAATGTGTATCAGTAATAATCTCAGTAATAATGTGTTATTAAAAAAAAAAAGACTACAATTTTTTGACTAAACCTAGACTAAAATACATTGAGTTCTTTTTTGACTAAAACTAGACTAAAATTAAAAGACTTTTAGTCGACTAAAACTTGACTAAGATACCTTGAGTTTTCTTTTGACTAAAACTAGACTAAAATGACGAGACTTTTAGTCGACTAAAACTTGACTAACAAAAAAAGATATGTGAATGACTAAATATGACTAAAACTAACAAGGACATTTGGCACAAGACTAAGACTAAGACTAAATTAAAAATAGGTGACGAAATTAACACTAGTACACATATTTTGTGTATCAAAGACTCGTTCAAAATTGCCACCTCGAAACAGTCAAACTGTGCATTTATGTGTACTAAAAGAATAAAAATATACCGCTTTAACACCATCCATGTTTAAGCTTATTAAAGAAACACTTTCAAAACTGATTCAAGTGGGGATGCACAAATTTTCAGGTTCCAAATGGCGAAAGAGAAAAATGTGCAAATAAAATTGACAAAAAATGGTCTGTGCTGTGTCACACTGCCCAGCAATGTTCAGTGCACTGGTTTCACCTTACTAAAGCCATAGTCACTGTTTTTTGTGAAGTGGATTTTAAACCACACAAGGACAGTGCTGCACTGTGAAACCCATTCATTTCAATGGCTTGTGACGCGCAATATGGTTTATAGCACCAAATAAAACACAAGATCCAGTGTTTCCTCTAGGATTTTTTCCAGCTGTGGCGGCAGGCCTTTTGATCTACTAACTACCTTTGCCATTATTTCAATGACAAATGTGACGCAGTACTAAAAGTGACGCAGTACTACAGATCGGATTTGTGTAATACGAGCATGCAGATCTTTATGCCTGCGCTAGGATTTCCTCTGTTTGTGCACAACTTCTTGCACGCCCTAAAATATACGCTCCTCAAGTGCAATTTAGCCCGTTTACGTAGTGAATTTGTCTCCAACCTTTATTAGATTTGCAAGGAATATTTATGAATGTCTCCAATAGACCTACAGAGCGGCATTAATGCTTCCTGAGTTAAAGTGAAACTGCTATACACTCCAGCAAGATAAAGTCTTTGTTTGTTGTATGCAGAGCCATAGACCTTTATCTAAAAATAAAGTGTATAATTATGGATACTGTGTTCATCCTAACTGAAAGCTATACGTCGTGTTTGCTGGCCTCACGCATCAGTCAGTCAGTCAGTCAGTCAGCATGTCACCTTAAAGGGGTTTAACAAATGACGCACAGCACTGCTACGGTTACAGAAAAGCTTGCGCTGTTATAGTTCACTTACCTTTTAATACGTTTTGGTGCGATTATAACCCGCTATTTAAAAAAACGACAATGTTTTAAATGAGAAGCTTTAATGTAGCCGTGGCGGGATGAATTTTGGCGTGGCGCCCCGCCATAGTAGAATGAATGTAGCGGAAACCATGAGATCAATGGAGCATACTGTTGACTAGCTTTCACATCTGCATTGATTACAGTTTAGATTAGCTCAATATTCTTCTCTATTGATGTTTCACTCATGTACCCATGCATTCAGAATTTTCGGTTTCGCACCAGAATTTTTTTCTTGCATCCCTAGGAAAAAACCTCAACATATTCAAACCATTCTATGTATGTGTACTAAAGCACATAATCAATATTGCCACCATGAGACATTCAAACCATTTTATCTATACATATCAAAGAAACATTACAAATTGCTGCTTTACACTCAGACCATTTCATGTTTATGCATAATAAAACTTAAAATTGGTGCTTCAGAAAATTTAAAACTTTTTTTTGTCTGTTTACTAAAGAAACTTGTCTACTTTCTAGGCATTTAAACCATTTTGTGTAAACATTTAAAATGGCTGCCTTGACATGCTCAAATTCCATAATGACAATCATTGCGCTTGGTGTCAAGATTTTGGCACCAATTGGCTTCCATAAGCTCAGCCTTTTTGAAACTGATTTTTACTTTTTCTGCTCATTTCACTTTAAAATAATTAATGACAGAATGATTTATTTTGAATTAAGTTGTAGATCACTTTAATTAGGTCTAAATGTCTGTAAATTAAATGCATGAAATCTGATCGTCAACAGTTTGACCATGTCAGTACGTCAACAAGCAGAACAGCCAATAAGATTTCTGTATTTTTGTATCATCAACACTTGATGATTCGCCGTAATATACAAATTCCAACATCAGACGTGATATTGCCTTCCATAAAAATTGCCACCTCAACACGATCAAACTGCATGCTAATATAATGAAATGTCATGCATTTTGTTTAAAGACTTTTGGCACCAATCACCCTCCATACTAACTACAGTAAAAAATGAAGGAAAATTTTGGGTGCTGAACAACAGCCATTGTGTTAAGAACAAATGTGAAGCCATATTTAAATTTTCTTTTTCCTCTCCAGATGAGAAGACCATACAGATCATCATAGAGCTGATCAAGTCTGAAAACATGATCTGAGGAAGTGCCTGTTTGTACTCAATCATGAGCTGAAATGTGACAAACTTCATTGAGGGCTGAGAGTGTAAATTATATTGCCAAACCAGAATAAACATATTTTAAGACAAACAAAATGTTTGTGGTATTCTTTTAAACTATTATCAGGGAACTGTTTTGTTTTTTTACTGTATGGCAGCAGGAATGCACATAAACAATCTTGTGGTGATAATTTAATTGTTTTGTTATTGATAGACATAAATGCAAATTCAAACTATGCTATTTACAAACAAAACGGGAGCATAAAATGTCTCCATATGTTCATGGTAGTGTGATACTCGGGCTATTTTAAAGCTGAAATGTAATAAAGTGTTGTCTGGCGCCAGCTGAATGTCTATCTGTTCTAAAAGCCTATAAAACAGAATAATAAATGACTACATTAGTGCACTTCCTGATAAACCCATCAAATAACATGCTTCTTTCCAGCAAGGAAAAGCAATGCATGTTACTCTCTGCTCAGTCTATTATTGAGTCACCATGAACAGAATAGAATAGAATAGAATAGAATAGAACAGAACAGAATAGAATAGAATAGAATAGAATAATGACTGAAGAATATTTATGTAGCACTTTTTTAAGTTTAAAGTGCTATACATATGAAAACAAGCAAATTGACTCTACTTATTATGACAAAAATAAGATTTACATAAATACTAAGAAAAAAGACTTTATCAAGTATCAATAAAAAAAGTAAAAAGTATCAATTTAATATTTATAAAATAATACAGTAAATGGTTAATTAAAATTCTAATAAATTATCCAAAATGTGATTTTAAAATAAATTACAATTCAGTTAAAACAAACAAATATATCGAAATGAGATTATTATAATAAATAAACATTTTATCAAAACAAATGCACAAGTACACTACCTGTTCAAAAGTTTGGGGTCAGTATGATTTAAAAATATTTTTAAAATATAATAATATTAATAATTAATATTAGAGTGATTTCTGAAGGATCATGTGACTCTGAAGACTGGATTAATGAAGCTGAAAATTTATCTTTGAAATCAATGGAATAATTTATTAAATTAATTTATAAACTACTTTTTATAGTGCAATAACATTTCACAATTTTACCATTTGTTCTGTATTTTTGATTAAATAAATGCAGCCTTGGTGAGCAGGAGAAGCTTATTTTAAAACTTTTAAAAATCCTACTGACCCCAAGCTTTTGACCGGTAGTGTAAATGTGTAAGCAAATACAGCACGCTTTAATGGTGGTTACAAATTAATAATGGGTAATATTGTAAATGAATAGAAACAATGTTTTCTAAACATTTTGTTCTACTGTTTACATTTTTTCTACTTATCATAAAACTGTTTATTTAGGATGAGTAATCCTCAAGAGAGGATGATTACATTTGTGGGTTTGTGATATCTGTGACCAGTGGGCTCTTTCTTATTTGTTGAATAGAATAGAATACAATAGAATAGAATAGAATACAATACAATACAATACAATACAATACAATACAATACAATACAATACAATAAAATAGACAGGTGGAAAAATTATAGTAATCACTAAAAGTGTAGGTAGGTTATCCCTTATAAAATGTAATCCTCCTTTTACAGCAAATGAACCAAAAACATGGTTTCTGTAATTATGTAGTGATAGGTTGCCTAAAAATGACAAATAATCACTTGCACATCTTCGTTCCAGACTATTTTTTAATGTTGGAAAATGGTAACCATTGGCTTCCTTAGTGTTTATGTTCCCGACTATGGAAGTCAATGGTTTCTAACATTTTTCAGAATATCTTTTGTTCAACAGAAGAAGAAAAGTCATAAGAAACCACTTGATTATTAGCAAGTACATTTTCATTTTCAGGGGAGAAATTACCCCTTTAAACACGGTAACAACTATTTCACAACAGTTTTGCTAGTAGGCTACATTGACAACAGCTTAACAATAACATGTAGCAGCCGTGGTTATCTAAATAGAAGTCAGTCAAAAACATCGTCACTTTACTTCTATTCTAATTAAACCATGATTCGTTTTCTTGTAATGTCCTCCAAAAACGGCTATATTAGCCTACCTGTGAAGTTTTTATGCTGTTGTTATGGTTGTCAAAGCGGTGCCTCCTTGAGTAGTTTGGCGCTTAAATGAACGGTCGCTCTGAAGGCGCGCACTCCTGGCGCTCGTCGCACCTGACGACGAACGGTCGCGCTGTCACGTCATTCACTTCAGCTCTGACCCTGAGCGCAAACTGAGCATCACGCCATGCAGACCTGCTTCTACACTCCGCTGCCCTGTCTGATGGTAAGATTACTACACTAAAATCAAAGAAAAAGGCTATAAGTTTATATGAGAGTAAGTTCATGACAATTCCTGTACGTTTGATCAGCAGGATAATGCAGTGACTCCAGGCAACCAGTCTTATAATGAAGACCTTCTGAGCTTTGCCACAGGTGAGATGTGATTTAATAACCTTTGGAAACCAAATGTGCTGTTATTATTGCGTTTTTGTTGTTTTCTTATATATTTTTTGTATTAACGCTAATTTATATAATTGATGATAATGTAACAGTGAGCTGAATGCTGTAGTATTTTCTGATCCACAGGGGAGTATCAATCCACAGACACACATTTAATGACGCATGAAGTGTCAAACCACACAGATCTGGATCTCTCCTTAGAGCTCAACAGACAGGTTTGTGAGAGATTTGCAAATGATTTAAAATATTCAAATCAAAAACGAAATTTCACTTAAATAATAACATATTTTTATTACATGCAACTGAGAGTAGCTTTCACTATACTGCTTGAACTACACTACACATTGTCTTACTATAAAATTACTCTAAAATTGCTAAACTTTTTTGTTCTTTGTTCTTGAATTCTTCATGAAATTGTTTTGTTGATGACAGAAATACAAACTGTTCTTAACATGACTTAAAATCATTTAAAATACGACAAATCAAGCAATAAAATAAGATAAAACTAATAAACACTAGAAATTTATTTTTATTTAACCCCTCAACATCCCTGTTTTTTGCTCTCTCTCTCTCTCTCTCTCGCTCTCATATTTTAAAACAACACTCTTGAGAGAGTTACTTGTACAACACTACATGAGGTATTTAAACTGTATCAAGTTAAAAAAAAATAACTCTGATCTACACTACTGGGAATTGATTGTTCCCTGACTCTAGTGTAAAGAATGAAAACTGAACACTTTAACAGAGAGAATTTAACTCAATTGTTTAACTCTAGTTTGCCTAGCGAAAATTACAATACTCAAGATTGCTAGTTAATGATTGATAGTCATGACTGATAACTAGGGCCAGACGGAATCTGCGGACGTTTTTTGCAATTTCTGCAGAGAATTTTGGTAAAAATCTGCGGATTTCTGTGGAATTATTTTGGGAGGATCATAACTAAAACCTTAATATGTGAAATATGTGTAATTTAAAAACTGAATAAATTCAGATTTACACACATTTACTCAAGTAAATAAACAGAATTAATCATGGGCTAAAAATCTGCGGAATTCTGCAGAAAATCTGCGGAATTCTGCGCGCGCAGATTCCGTGTGGGCCTACTGATAACTTAGACAAGACAGTTCTTCAAGAATGATAGAAAAAAAATATATAAATACAATTATGTTATTAATCATTTTTATCAACAAAGCATGCTAACACTTGACAGCCAGCACTAGAAAATTGACACTTTTTACAAATGAACACGTTTAAACACTTTAAAAGATCTTAAAAATGGCATGACTTTTAAGTTCCATTTAGATTTTTGGGCAAATGTATTCCCGGATGTTGGAAATAAGTATTGTTTCAAGTATTCAAGTATTGGTTAACTGTAACACCATGATTTTACACTGGATCAAATCAGCTTCGAACTCTGACTGTGTTAATTTATATATTAACTAATGTCAACACTTTACTATGAAATGCTTTAACACCGAAAATTTAACACTGATGAATTTGCTGTGTGTGTGTGTGTGTGTGTGTGTGTGTGTGTGTGTGTGTGTGTGGTGTGTGTGTGTGTGTGTGTGTGTGTGTGTGTGTGGTGTGTGTGTGTGTGTGTGTGTGTGTGTGTGTGTGTGTGTGTGTCTGTGTGTCTGTGTGTGTCTGTGTGTCTGTGTATGTATATATATATATATAGTTCTTTTACAATGGAAGTCTATGGGATAGTTGCTAGGGTGGCGTAAGTGGTTGCTAGGGTGTGGCTAGTAAGTTAAAAGGTCATCAGTGTTTGGCAGATTGGTAGTCTGAGTTAAATGAGCGTAACCTTAAGTCTGTCTGACAGTCTGGCGGAATGTTATGATTTTCTCCAGCCACCATAGATATATATTGAATAATATGATGCATTATTTATATTTTATTTAATTATAATATTTATATTTATAATATATTTACTTTTTTTTACTACTATCTATTGTGTGTACTGTTTTTTAATTATATACTGTATATGTATGTTACTTTTTTATGTAAACTTTATAAATGCTTTGGCAATACATTTGTCATGCCAATAAAGCAACTATTGAATTGAAATGAGAGAGAGAGAGAGAGAGAGAGAGAGAGAGAGAGAGAGAGAGAGAGAGAGAGTGCGAGAGAGAGACTTTTAAGTAAGCAACTGAGGTTTAAGACAGTTGGTGGTCAATTTATGTCAATTCACTGTATAATGCAAAGCCAGTAGGTGGCAATATCACTTTGCAAAGATAGACCGTATGCCTTCACATATACACACTTGTTGTCTGCTGTTGTTTTTAAGTACATATTCAAGCCTAAAACTTGTTTTAAAGGGCGAAAACATTTGAAAATCACTTTTTTAGACTCAAGACACTGTTGTTCTGTTGCTAAATAACTTGTTTTCATTGAAAACAGTGTTCTTTTAAGCTGCATATAACAATAATATGTTTTTTTTAACATTTAAGCATGTTAAAAATATTCTATCAAACCAATGAACAAAATAATGATTTGTTCAAATGCACTTCACCGTAACTAAACCATTAAGTTTCATTCAGACTTTCATTTTCTTATTTAATTGTCTGTTAGCTGACATTTCCGAGGTCCATCAGTTTTTTTCTTCTTCTGCTTTTGGGAATGAATCTGAAACTAAATCCAAACTGTCACACATGATATTAAAGTCCATATGAAGGCTATTCAAGGTCAAGATCTAATTTGATCAGCCAATGAAATGTTTGAAACCAAAAACATGCCTTTTCTGAACAAGCTTTAAAGAAGTATGTGGTTTACTTTTGGTCACAATTCTAACCCAAGGGAAACTACAAACACTTCATTTTTTTAAGAAGACCCAAAACTGCAAACACTTTAAACCCCTTTTTTTTTTTTGGAAAACTGAAACGATAAACCAAGAAATTGTGTGTGTTCTTGTATCGGTACAGCTCTCTCTCTCTATATACAGTATAGCTTGTTTCATTTAATGTAACAGACATTTTTTCTGCGGCAAATCGATATTTAAAGCTTTAATCAAATTGAAACCCGTAATAACCCAAGTTTATGACCCTCTTAAACTTCATCCACAATACCTGTAGGTTTAAATGAGTTAAAATATTTTAGAGAACTGGAGAACAGCAGAGTCATGAGAAAACATTGACACTCTGCAGCTGCTGATTTCCACATGAAAAAATGTCCTATGTGACATAATTGATGAGCACTTCTCTGTTTTGCCTTTTATTGCTTAGTGACTGAGAAATGATCTTATCAGTGCATCCTTATATTTGTAATTCAAATACCTGCGCTATCTATTCACATTCAGCAGCATGTCACCGATAATATGACATTTCATACCTGTGAAAAAGAGTTATTCAAGTATGCGGACTGACTCTGAATGAGCACATTATTTGTGGGATGTTTTGAGAGCACATGTTTGTGAATCACATCATCTCTGATGTCTCCATCACATACTTTACTAATTGTATAACTGAGTAATAATCATGTGCTTCTCTCTCTCTCTCACTCTCTCTCTCTCTTTCTCTTTCTCTCTCTCTCTCTCTCTCCCTCTCCACAGCTTCATGCCACACTCAGGAGAAAGCAAGAGGAAATATCTGCCCTGAAGGAGACCAATGCTCAGCTGAGAAACCTGACCAAACAGACTGAACATTACGCCACAATACTAGATGTAAAGTATTGTTTGTTGTAAATAATTAAGTGATGGAAATAAGAAGACAAGACAGAATTGAGTTCTTGTGGTTGTGATTAATGTATACGAAATGGTTCTTCATCGATGAATGGCAATTTTAAAATAACCAATCAGAAAAAATGCTTTTAAAATGCTTTCAATTCACAATTTTGTAAACAACATAAAATCTGAATTACTGTTGCTTACCTTTTTTACTGCACATTTCAGGACTTATTTTGAACCAGTTTTACTTTATTATGTATAAAATTCTCAGCAAGAACATGGACAGTAAACCCTAAAGACTGAATGAAATGGGGTGTAAACAAATGATTAAATTATAAGGAACAGGTGGACCTAACAGGTTACCATGGTAACAAACACACACACACACACACACACACACACACACACACACACACACACTATTTATACACTATATCAGTTAACTTATATTTCTATATATCTATTTTAAATGTTTAATTGAAAATGCTATTTTTCTGCAACATTAATGAAAATAAAAATAAATGAAATGATAAAAAAAAAAAATATATATATATATATATATATATATATATATATATATATATATATATATATATATATTATTGTACAGTAAAAAAATGTAAATTAAAATTAATTAAAGTTTTTCATTAAACTTTGCATACCCGGTACCAGGTCCGTGACATCATTTACTTCCGCATTCTTTAAATTTTTAAGGGCCTTACTGGCCCAATACCCCCATAAGTGGGGTTCTCTTATCAGTTGAAATAGAATAACTTTTGCATAGATTATTCGACATTTTTCTTTTTTCCTATGATTACTGACATGTGCAGGAACCGCCAAATTTAATTACAGCAACCTAGACCACACAGAACCTAAAACACGTGTGTCAAAGCCAGTTCCTGAAGGGCCGGAGCTCTGCACAGTTTAGTTCCAACCCCAATTAAACACACCTGATCAAACTAATTGAGTGCTTTAGGCTTGTTTGATACCTACAGATAGGTGTGTTGAAGCAGGGCTGGAACTAAACTCTGCAGGGCTCCGGCCCTCCAGGAATTGACTTTGACACCCCTGACCTAAAAGGTACGCTTTCAAATTTGAGTTTACAAAAAAAGCGTCTCTTTTTTTGGAGGGGTTCATTATAAAACAGACAACATCTACAATTACTTTAATACCTTTCAACAGTTCTTTATGAAAATTCAAAGGGTTTTCTTTAAAATAATACCACACTTTTGCATTTACACCTCTGCATGTGGATTTGGGAAGCTTTTGAATTTGGGTCGGCAAAATCCAGGTGGAAATCCCAAAATAGCACTTGACTTTAAGAGGTTAAAAATAATTTTTCTTTTAATTTTAACACAGTGGCATAAACACTGAATCAGAAGATAGAACTACAACAGTTTTATATTTTTTCACAATATAATTGCAATGGTGGTTCTCAACCCTTTTGAGCCCCCCATTGTCTACATTGAAATACAAAACCCCATGATTATCATTTGTGAATTACTAGATAGATTAATCATTAGGTTTTTAGCAGGAGTCACCAAGTTTGGTCCTGGAGGGCTGGTGTCCTGCAGATTTTAGCTCCAACGCTAATCAAACACACCTGAAAAAGCTAATAAGGTCTTAAGCTGCGGTCACACTGCACTACTTGCCCCTAGACTTCCATTCATGGAAATGCAAGCTCGTGTGACAAGTTTCGCATGTAGCTGCATTCGAAAGTTCAAGCTTGGTGAACTCTGACCTGCGAAATCGCATCATGTGATTGCGTGAGATCAATAGAAGGTCAAAACCTGACCTCTTTGTACAGAAATTTAAAACATGGAGCAATCGCTCATTTTGTAAACATCTAATCATATTGCCCCTTTTCACATCACTGTTTGACAGAATTACAAAAGCGCAAACTCTAGTGAGACTGTGGCTTATAAGGTATACTTGAAACGTCCCTACAGGTGCTGTTGGAGCTAAGCTCTGCAGGACACAGACCCCTGTAATTGAAAAATGTCTTAAAAGATTTGTTAATATGACAAATTTTATAAAATATATAGGTCTCAAACGAGTAGAAAACCCTTTGAAAGAAGTGTAGTGACTAAAACAATTAATAACCAAGATTTGCTTTGAATTCACCCCATTTTTCTTGACTAAAATTGAGCCGAACTAAACACTTGCTTTGCCATATTTTAAGTAAATCAATCGTCTCAGCCCCTTGTTTAGGAACCACTGCATTACACACACATTAATGAAACTTCAGCAGCCAGAGGGCAGCAAGAGCTTCACACTGTCAGTGTCACACCCATAAATGACCGTTTGTCAATTTCACTTCCTGTGTTCTAGGCACTGACAACATCGTTCCAGACAGACTCAGAGTCACAGTGCACTACTGAGTGGCTAAATGAAGATCATTCTCCAGAGCACTGCTGGATCTCTCTGCTGACTCAAGAGCAGCCATCAGATCCATCCTCCACAGCTTTAACTAACTCCAGCACTGACACACAGAGCCCAGCATCAGAGGTCAAGCAGCATCTGTGGTCCAGCTGGATTGACCTTCTGTGTGGAGATGCTGAGGACTGTCCTACAGGCTCCAAGCGCATCAGGTTTGATAATGAACTTGAACAGCTTGATTCGAAGGCCCAGGATCAAATGGTTCCTGAGGATGTAACTAAAGAGTCAAACTTGGCTGAGGATCATAGCCTTGAGATGTCCTCTGAAAAGCAGAGGGTGAACATATTTGGGGCTTTCAACGGGTTTCAGGTTTTCACTGAAACTTCAACAGTCAAGTCTGATATAAACATCAGCAGTGATGGCGGGAAAGGTTTGTGTTTTAAGACCTCAATCAGAGACCATTGTACAGTAAAGACCAAGGTTTTCCCACATGGGAAGGCATTCACCTCTCACACACCAAGTGGATCTTGTCGGTTCCTTTGGGTTCCTAATGAGAGCTGAACACCTACATGTATGTGACTCAAATTGTTGAGTGAGTTGAAAACTCAACAGCATTCCATGTAAAGCCAAGGTATTTTGTACAGCTTAGACCAGCCAAAGTACTTAATGTTTTATGTCCTGTAATCATGACACATCATTAGGTGTGTACATAGACATGAGTCACATGACCTTCTCTGTGAAGATGCTGAAGCTCAGGCTTGATAATAATGTTGTACAGCTAGGTTTGAAATATCTGAAGACCCAGGCTTTTATTTGAGCTATGCTGTTTCAGTACAATCTTTAAAGTATAGTTATGTTATAGGTTCTTTATATGGTTCCAAAAACAACTTTCATAGAGCATTCATAAAACCATTTCACTCTTTCAAAAGGGAAAAGGTACTTCAAATTAGATTCACAGTAGGAAAAAAAAATAGAACTGCCGACAGGTTTTGTGAAAACGTATACAAATGCCTGAACTCTGAGGCTTCACAGCCATATCACCCTGCAGCACAAGACCAGTTACTCACTGAAGCTAAGCAGGGCTGAGTCTGGTCAGTACCTGGATGGGAGACCACATGATAAAACTAGGTTGCTGTTGGAAGTTATGTTAGTTAGGCCAGCAGGGAGCGCTCAACCTGTGGTCTGTGTGAGTCCTAATGCCCCAGTAAAGTGAAGGGGACACCATACTGTCAGTGAGCGCCAACTTTCAAATGAGACATTAAACCGAGGTCCTGACTCTCTGTGGCACTTCTCGTAAAAAGTAGGGGTGTAACCCCGGTGTCCTGGCCAAATACTCTCCATTGTCCCTTACCCATCATGGCCTCCCAATCATCCCCATCCACCGAATTGGCTCTATCAAAGTCTCTCCACTCCACCTATAGCTGGTGTGTGGTGAGAGCACTGGCGCCTTTGTCCTGTGGCTGCCGTCGCATTATCCAAGTGCACGCTGCACACTGGTAGTGGTGTGGAGAGATCACCCCCCCCCCCCCCTCATAATTGTGAAGCGCATTGGGTGTAAGGCCATACACTATAAATGTGCTATATAAATACACATTACATTACATATGAGTGACAATCTCGCAGTGTGAAATATCAAAGATGCTATCAGAGAGAATTGTCAATGTGATGCTGTCTGAAATATTTGACAAGCTAAATATCTGGTGATTCAAAACCTGCTACGAGAAATGTGTCCACTGTGTCCACTACCACTGAAAATCACATCGATGATGACCTACAGCCACACAGCAAAAATTCTAGTGTTAAATATACAGTGTGATTTTTTTGGTGTTGTTCAGTGTTAAAACCCGGAGTTCATTTCAATCCATGAGTGTGAAAGAGCGTATATTTAGGAGGTTTTTTTTTTCAGTGTTAAACTTTTAACCCAATATGCAGTGTATTTCCCACTAGTGAAGGGAATTTTAACGGTAAAAGTCCACACAATCTACAGTAAAAACGTGTTAAATGATTACCAGCTCATTTCTGTACAAAATACGGAAAATAGCTGTAACAGACCTAACCTTTGTTTTCGAGAAACTAATCAGAGTGTCTGAAATCTCACCACACACCCTCATTCACTAGTCCCTAAATTAGTAATTTAGTTTAGTCCACTAGACAGAGTGAATGACCACAAATGACTGAATTCAGACACTGATGAACACCTGCTGTTAACAAGCACAATCACTAAGAAAAGAACAAGAAATAAAACTATAAAGACACCCTTTCCAAACCAACTGAATTAAAACAGGATTAAACAACTCCATTAAATAACAGCATTACCAGCTTCACTGATTACAGTTTGACTTCAATTCTCTCATATCTGCAAGAATATTTGATCATTAACAGAGGTTTATATTTTTATTGAAAATATTTCATTTGACCTCACCATCAAGGAGATCAGAGGCTGCTTTAGTTGAGCTCTTGAACCTTTACTCTTCTATCTTAATGTTTCTCTGGCTGCTATAACTGTATCTGAAACTCATCAGTTATAGCAAGAAAGGCAATGAGAAACTATACTGTGTGTACTTGATCATTACGGATGTAATTTCCAGTATTTTATAAGTTCAGCCATAGAAAATAGTTTTATTTGATATTGTTTGGGAAATATTACAGTTTCCCATGGAGGTTCAACAAACAATTGAAGAATTAATAAGAAATTAATATTTTATTAATTTCATGCACAAACTCTTGAGATCGCCAGCTGCACCTTAAGACACACAGACATCAAGAATCAAGACACGAACCTCAACCATGGTTGCTAAAAAAAAAAAGCTGCTGCAATGCATGCTGGGTGCCAGCATAGTACAAAGATCCCAGCATGCATTGCTGCATGAATATACAATCGCTTTCTTTTCCTTGATTTTATCTTGTTCTTCGGGTGTAATATTTTAGTAGATTGTTTTTATTGTTCTGGGTTGATTTTTATTTGTCACCATTGTTGAGATTCAAAGACTAATTATTGATGTCTGTGTGTTTTTAAGCTCTGCCATAGAGCAAACGTTCTCATTGTGAATGGTGTATTTAGATCTGGTAAACAATCATAGACTGCTGTAGGTCAAGTGGTTTCATTCACATATGGTATTCATTTCTCACTTATAACTAATAATATATTTAATGAGTGCATGAGCAGGTGGGGGTGATATCATAATTAAACTTATCAGACTTATTATTGTTTTTCTTCTTTTGGCTTTTCATGCTATACAAATGGTGTGATTAACACAATTTATTATAGCAGCCTAAATAAAAACAAGTGTCGGAAAAAATAGTTGAAGAGCCCAACTAAAGCAGACTCTGTCCTCCATCATGGTGACTTCAAATGAGCAACAGAAATTTCACTAAAGAGCTTTTGTTCATGTGACAGAAATAAAGTCAAAGGTCTGTAATAAGTGAAGCTCTTGATGTTTGTGGAGTTGTTTAATGATCTCTGCTGAAATCTTGAGAAATAACATTTTTATTGTGTAATTTGTTTAATTTTTATTAATTATTATTTTATTTAGACATTTATTCTCAGTTGATTTCATCTTTGGTTTTGGCTGTGTGTTTTGTGTTTTCTTTTCTTCAGTGATTCTGCTTGTTAACAGTTGTTCGTCAATAATTTTCAATCCTCCTTTAATTAGACACTTAATTATCTCATTAACTTCATCACTGCCCGAGTGTTCAACCCTCTGGAGTGAGGACACTAGTGAGGATTTTGCTCTGGGATTTAAGGGGTTAAATGTGTTCGATAAAAAATACAGACTGTGGAATGTATTTTAACGGAAATATTCTGTAAAATGAATTTACGACCGTAAAATGTTAAAAACACTAGATTACTGGCAACCACAGCTGCCGGTATATTTCTGTGAAATCAAGAAAAAAAACAGCAAAATACTGTAAAGCGGTTTTTGTGTCACCATTGTGGAGGATAGTAGCATCTGGGTGCAAGTCCAAGATGAACTGAGAGTATCTGGTGTTATGCTGCATCTTCTTTTGTTTAAAGGTAACTCTGTACTTACTAATGCAGTGAAAATCTGTTTGTTAATTGTAAACACACATGAACACATTAGTGCATTGAATGACTTTACGTTTTTATGCACTAAGCTAGGTTTTTTTTAACTGAACATTGTATCAGTTCATGAAATACGGTTATTTTCTGTAAATTTTAACAGTTCTATAAACTTCCGTTTTTTTTTACGGAAAAATTCTGGCAACCACAGCTGCTGGTATTTTTCCGTAAATTTAACGGATTTTTTTTAACAGCGTATATATACACATGAACTCTGTGACTAACGTACAAATTTCACACTTTAGAGAGTGTTAATTTAACTCCAAAATGGAGGGAGTCATATGTACACCCAAGGAGTGTTAAGTTAAACTCAAATTGAGTTAAATGTACACTGATTTTTTTGCTGTGCAATGAGAGAGCAAGATACAGGACAACAGGAACTTGGGCAAGAAGTTATAGAACAAATTCAGGAACATGGATTTGGTTCCAAGAACAACTCCTCTGTCTTTTTGTGCCTTAGAAATGGTGGAAAGTTTGGAAAAAAAATTAGCAGGAGCACAAATGTCTTTTTGACGTTTTATCTGAGCCTACCACAGTGGGGTTTAATTCAATATAATTTGAGAACTCTGATTTCACCTGTGATGTTACACTATTTCCTTATCAGTTTGGTTGTAACGCATGGTATACTGGTTTGGCATGTCGCTGCCTTCCTAACTTCAAGTTTGGTGAACTCTGACCTACAACTTTGCATCACATGAATGCAAGAGAGCAATAGAAGATCAAAACTTGACCTCCTGCGTAAAATGGAGCAACCATTTGTTTAATCAGTGAGACAGTACCTTTCTGTGTCAAAGACACAAGTTTTAATAAATCTGTTTTTAAAGTTTTAAATAAACTGTTGCTGTAAATTTGCGCATATTTAGCATACATGCTTAAAAACAAAGATCCCAAAACAAGGACTTCTGCAGGTTTGCCATAGAAGAGTCATTTATTGGATTCCCCAAAGAACCTTTTTGTCAATGTTTCTTAAAAGAACCATTTTCCTGAGGTTAAGGAGATTTTAATAACCTAAAGAAGCTTATAAAGGTCTTCTAAAGATTATATGGATGTTAAAGGGTCTTAATGTAACTGATGCCAATAAAGCTCAATGCCAATAAATAAACTTGATTTAAATACAAGTGATAAAGACTACACTCTAAGATCAAATCCGTGAGTATATTTTAGAAATACGCCCTGAAACAGTGAATCAAGGTCTTCAGACTCACAGGACTAGTAGGCTGGGGCTGGTTAGAGCTGAACTCTCCATTCCAGGAATAATGTTTTAGTCAAAGTATACAGTTCATTCTCACCTCGCATTCATAGTTTTGATTAGAATATACATCCCATCTATTCAGATGGTCACAAGTGCAGACATTTAAAACCTTTCAGATATTTGAAAGCCTCTACAGCTCACATCAGATCTGAATCTATCTCTGTATTAACCTATAAATGATGGACTTCTGGTCTGTTGCATGTTATTTTAATATATATATATATTTAATGTATACTTGAATTGTTTGAATATAGCAGAAAAACTCACTCAGCAACTTGGAATTGTTTTCTATTCACACCTCAAACAGACACTCCATATGAGTGTAATAAAGCTGACATACCACAGTTTATCACAGGTCAATAAGAGGAAGTAATATATACATTTATTGAAGCAATGTATCCAGTGGTACTCTGTACTGACACTATCTAGAATTTTACATTACAAATAAATTATTTTTGTAGCCTTTGTAAAGTTTTTTAAAAGCGAAATGTTTCATTTATACAACACTACCTGCACCAAACTGAAATTAAAAGTAGTTCTTATCATCTGCTTTTTATTGGTTGGCCAAAATGGTCCAAACTCACACCATTGGCCGAGCCCAATCAGGCAGCTCAAAAAACACTGCAATTCCATTCGATGCCACTAGTGCTTCAAAATCATTAACTTCACCTTCAAATTTCTTAAAGGGCACCTATTTGAACCCTTTTCAAGATTTAATATAAATCTTTTGTGTCTCCAGAATGTGTGTGTAAAGTTTAAGCTCAAAATACCCATCACATTGTTTATTATACCTTTTTAAATCTGGGAAATTTGAGCGGTTGAAGCTGTTTTTGTTGCCTGTGCACTTAATACGAATGAGCTGGTTCTCCCCACCCACCTATCCCACGTGCGTGTGAGAGCCATAGCCTTCACTTAGATAAACAGCACAGTGACAGACAAGAATGAAGCTGATCTCCCTTACTACAGTAAGAACTTTATCAACAATTATTTGTTATATTTGTTGTGGAGTTAATTCAAGCCTTTCTGCAATGATGAGTCACACACAATGTCGTTATAAAAATCGCTTGCATACACACACAGACAGATTTAGCTTTGCGGCAAACGTGACAGGATAGACGTTAATATCCACTGCTGTATGGACATCCGTTATGTTAATGTACAAAATAAACCTGATTTAAGTCCACAATCCGGGATTGAAGCGTCTTCTTTTATAATCGTACTGACATGCGGTTGTGGTGAT